>VBVQ01000683.1:0-50455 GCA_011636635.1 Tetramorium simillimum
TTCCCGAAGCACCCTGGAAGTACCTCACTCGTTGCGTCGCGTCGTCACACAGTAGAAACCCCGGAGCGATCACTTCGACAACGAAAATATTCGCGCGACGCGGACGGAGAGGGTCTTTCTTTCGAGTGTCCGCGGCCAACTTCCGACCGCAGGAAGGAACTTCCACCGCAGCGCACGGGACGCACGCCCCCGTGTATATCGGGAGACGCTTTTGTCAACGGCTACCCGCGTGCCCGCGGGACGTCGTCGCGCCGCGAACCAACACTCGTCGGCGAGTCGCGTACTCGCGATGCAACCGCGCGCCCGGCAGGTCCATTCTAACGACGACACGAGCCACAATTCGCGCGACCGCGCGTCCTGCGTCACACACACACTGTCGGGGCCGCTGAAAGACCCCGATGAAAGATCGAACCCGCTGACTCACGGCGACGTACCTACCACGCGGCAGGCGCCGGACGCGGATCCCGGGGCACGTACGTGGAATCCTCGACGCGAGACAGCCGGCGGTATCCTCGCCGCGGCATCGTCCTCGGGCTCATGTCTCCCCCGTCGCACTGCCACGAAGTTGGCCGCGAGACGCGCGGCGCGTCGCTCGGCTGTACGATGCACCTCGCGACCGCGGGGGGGAAAAAAGCCCGCGGCCCCGTCGCATTAATCCGCACACAGCGACGTAAGCTGGCCCCGCTCTATTTATCGTTCGCGCGAAGAATAGCGGGGGCGGCTGCCCGAAGCGGGCTTACTCGCGGCGAGCCGGACCGAGCGGGCACGAAGACAGGCGGACGGATGGACGAATGAACTGCGCGCCCGGCTCACACACCCGACACTGTCGCGCGCGCGGTAGAGGAGAAGACTGGAGGTGCCGCTCGGCGCAGCGCGGACTATATAGTATGCGCGACGCGCGCATGCGCTGCCGCCCGTCGCCTCGCGAACTGTATCTCGCAGGACGGCACCAGGAGTGCAATTCGCCGTCTGTCTGCGCGAATCTTTTTTCTCCTCGTGCCTGTAAACGATCTATATTTCTTAATTCTTCACTGACGGTGCGGAAAAGCAATTCGATCGGACACGATGATCGACAGAACAAGAAGAAAAGGAGACAAGATAGAAGGAGAGAAATTTCGTGAAATGTTAGAGATACAAAGATGTTCAAATTCAAGCAAAATTTAACGTCTTAATTTAATGATATTAAATTTATCTTTAAAAAAAATCATATTTTTTATATTTCTTAATTCTTCACTGATAATCTATTTTCTTAATTCTTCACTGATAGACGTGGTAAAACAATTCGACACGTGATCGACAGAAAGAGAAGGAAAGGAAAAAAGATAGAAAGAAATTTTACGAAATGTTAGAAATACTAATTGTAAGATGTTAAAATTCAAGCAAAATTTAACGTCTCAATTTAACGAAATTGAATTTATCTTTAAAAAATCACATTTCTATATTTCTTAATTCTTCACTAATGGCGTGGAGAAACAATTCGATATACGATCGACAGAAAAAGAAGGAAAGGAAAAAAGATAGAAAGAAATTTCATGAAATGTGAGAGATATTAGCAATAAGGTGTTAAAATTCAAGCAAAATTTTACGTCTTGATTTAATTAAATTAAATTTATCTTTAAAAAATCATATTTTTTAATTAAGATACGATCAATTACTTTCCGTTGCGGAAAGTATATAAATAGCCACCGCCTTGATGTATGCTTCATTAATTTTGAAGTTAATACTGCGCGTTAATGTTTCTCAATTTTTTATAAAGATTGATCGCGTTTGGAGGAACGAAAAAAATATTAAGACGAATAAAACTCGAGTCGCTACCTCGCGCGAATATTTATATGTATCGTGTAGACAATAACAGGCTCGCGCATCGCAAACAACCATCGCGAAATAATACACCGTAAAATTAGTTCACACTAAATATTCTATTCGTATTTTCGAATCGTTGCGAATGGATCAATACGTCACGGTTTTTCATTTTCTCTTCGCAATTTAGCTGTCCGCTTATTATTCCACGTTCAATTGCTCTCCGTTATCTATCTTCCGATTGTTCCGATTCTTCCGTATTGTTCGATTCAACATGCTTCGTGCGTCTTCTCGATCGCGATTAATAACAAGTAAATCACGTATTAATGAAACGTTCAAAGCGCGAAACGTACAACCAATAGATATGTTCGAATTAACGGAGCATGAAGGAAATTATTATCGTGTAATGCAGCACTTGAAAATTTCCGTTTTCTATCATTTCGATTCGCGTATAAAACGTGCGTGACTGATAAGCAGACACTATTCCGAACGAACTCACGTTAATAGCGGGAGCCATGGCTCGAGAATAAATAATCGCTCGAGACTGATCGCGTATTTCGAGGAATAATAAAGAAATAATCGGAGCGGTCCGTAGCACACACTACCTGTTCATTCAATACTCGACGCACGAAAGATAACAGCGCGCCGACCTTGTTTACGTGACAGAGAAACGTGCGAGGGAAAACGAACGCCGAGCGTCTGAGCGTGCCAGTTATGTTATTGTCACTCGAAAATATCTTGCATTATCATGTGCTTGGCGCGGATCGCTCCCGCATTATCAATGGTACAATCTGAAATGTAATAATTCAACAGTTACTGAAAACTTGTAGAGAACGTATTAATTTGACGTTAGAATTAGATGCGCGTATTCACAATTTGCAATTCGTGATGTGTAATAATTTGTCAAAAAATTATTATTTTTTAGTTTAGATCTTTTACATTATTTGTGATTTGTTCAAAATTCGTTATTTTTCAGTGCGAATCCTTCGTACTATTCACGATTCGTACTTTATCATTGCTAGTGGTAGATTATTCGTGTATTCGCGATTTACAATTTGCGATTCATTTTAATAATTCGCGCTTCATAATAATTTGTGAAAAATTCGTTATTTTCCAATGCCAATCCTCCACACTGTTCGCGATTCGTAATAATTTGTCAAAAGTTTATTATTTTCCGGTGCGGACTTTCCACACTTTGCGATTCATAAATAATTTGTCAAATATTTATTATTTTCCGGTGCGGACCTTCCACACTTTGCGATTCATACTTTATCAGTACTGATACTGATTCATGCCCAGTCGACACAGAGCATCAGTTACATCACATCTGTGTTATAATTTTGCACTCAACAATGTAAATGTAATATAACAACATGTGTTATATTATATTTACATTGTTAAGTGCAAAATTATAACATAGATGTGATGTAATGTCATTGTTGTTCTGTGTTGACTGAGTGGTTAAGTTAAGCTAGGTTCTTTGATTTCGTCAAAAATATTCTCCGCTTTTGTTAAAATTTTGACAAAATCAGCGAGAATGACGAATGCGAATTTGACCAATTTTTTTCATTATTCGCGAATATATGGTGTATACGATCATAGGAATCATATGGTGTACTCTATTTAAATATTTACGAAATGACAGACTCTGCGCGGTTTCTGCTGAAAATCTGCTGTCAAATTATGTCAGCAGATCCTGCCGGCAAAACATAAATTTAATACGGATAATGTCGGATCTGTTGCTATGTCTGAGCAAATCTGCTGCCAATCTATTATACTGCGGACAGTTTATTTACTGGATATGAATGTTACGCGAGCAATTTTTGTTTAATCGCATCAATCATTGAAAATAGCTGCTTTTTAACGTTCGATTTCAGTTAGGAAACAAAAAGTGTGCTTTGACAAGATCGTGACTTTCGTGATTTTCGTTGTCCAAAAAGTTTCGGATTAGCAATTATATGTTGTAACGAAACATCCATCGTCTTTCTCACTAATCAAGTCCTTTTTTCCTAAAGCTTCACGAAAACACTGCGTCACTTCAAAATAATACTTTCTGTTAACTGTTTTGTGGAAGAAATTCATAGTAAACGACATCCTCAAAATATTTTAATCTTTGAGAAAGAGAAAAATTGTACACTACTTATACAATACGTAATAAATCGAAAGGCAGTATCGACTGAACGAAGTGGTCAATATCGTCTGAACCGTAAAGATAACGAATGACAAATCGGTACGTACGTGATAATCACGAATCGCGAATACGCGCATAACCTGCCGTAAATTTTATTACATGTATATATTTTAGTCGGAGACTACGATTTTAACAACGTTTTAACAACAAATACTGTCAAAAAATTACAGATTTCGAATTTTTTGTTTTAAATTACAAATATTATTAAGGTACCTTTATTGGAAATTAAATTGTGTGTTAATAATATTTTTCATCGACGATTCTAATTTCGAAAGTCTGTATATGTATAGAGTGTCTACATATATCAAAATAACGCTGGTTGCTCTAATATTAAAGATAAGCCGTCTCCGAATAAAAAAATTATATCTACTCTCTAAAAGTGAATCAGTGAAACTCACTGTCAATCAGCAATTATACACTGATTGTCAGGATTAAATATACCATTGAATTTTTCAATGAAAAATTCAGTGGTATACTTAATATTGACAATCAGTGTATAATCGCTGATTGACAGTGAGTTTCACTTTTAGAGAGTATATACATATAATTAATCCATATATGGAATTAAATCAAGAATGCACGCAGTTTAAATCCAAAAACCAAACGGAATAAAAAATATGTTTGAGAAAACAGTTGATTTGGAATCGTCGAGCGTTTAATCACACCTACTATTTCATGTCCGCGCTCCTACTTGCAATCCACGTTTTTTCGCATCCACGTGAATTGGCGCCGATAGTGTCAACGGTGTCAACAGAACTCGCTTCTAGTTGAAGTTGCCCAATATGTCAGCAAGATGGTACGCGACGCGTCTCGATCCGCGCCGGGATCGTTCGCCGTGTCTGGGTAAAGTATCGATAAAATTATCCTGCGCCTTTTACGGCGCAGAATTTGAGGACCGTAAACACCGCGAAGTGATTCGGCCTCGAACAAGCATGCGAAAAGTCTGCCTGACTGTCGCTGCTCCGATCGACACGAGCCAACTTCTCGATGAAAGACGTTACATATTTCTCTCCTTACTAAAAGATCAAGGGACGACAAACATGATTCGGAAAAAAACAGCCGTCACGCTAGTCGCGAGACGAAAGCGACGTGAGACGCGCGCGGAGGGGGAGGGGGGGAGGCGATCGGAAAGCCGCGAGTTCGGGAACGCACTGAAGTTGGCTCGCGAAGGGAAGTCGCCTCGCGAATGCATTGAAGTTGGCCCGCGGTACCCCCTGCTGCTTCGAGAATCGCAGGCGCTTCGAATTACAGTGCTCCGTGCGGCCTCGTTACGGCACGGACGTACAAGCTCCGACGGAGAGCCTAGACTTCCGCGCGCGGAATCCGCTCGGCACGGTGCGCGAATACGTCGCGAGACGCGGCGTCGCGGGACGCGAGGGTTCCCGGAACGATTCATCGGTAACGTGCCGCCCGGTTGATCGTCGATTCGCCGAATCGCCGAATACCGCGAACCGACGCTCCGGGCCGTCGGCAGTAACGGCCGTCCGGCAACGTCGAGTCTTCCGACCGGCGAGGTTTGGGGGTTTTTTTCAGGCGCCGCTCGGTTGCCCCGCCGCCCTAACCGCCCGCGCTCCAATTTCACGACGAACGTGACGTGGACCCCGAACTCATCCGCTCGAAACGTTCGAGGATGTCAAAGCGCGACACGCTCAAGTGTCTTTGCGGAGTGCAACCGGTGCCCTGTGATTGCAGTGCCGCCATTTTGTCGCATTTTGTGATCTCGAGGAGACGAAGTTTCACGGACTCCGATTTTTCGGTGTCGCTGTTCACGTTCGGACTTGTCGGAAGGATCGAGAAGGTATCCAGGCGGTGCAAAATCGTAAAATCTCGCGAACGGTGCGTGAAAAGCGGCATCCGGAAAATATCGAGAATGATCGACGAAAAGTGCGATCTTTGAGACATTTCGCGAGTGATACGTGAAAATTTCGCGAATGAATGTGATATCGGAAAATATCGCGAGTGATATAAGTAATTTGTGCAGTGGCGAAGAAATTCGCGAGTGTTGAGTGATAAATTCATCGTTGGACCAGTGGGATTACTTGAAGAATTCTCTGGATGTTCAAACCGGATCGTCTTCGCGTCGGCAGCGGCCGGTGAGTCATGTTCAAAGATTTTGTATTATTTTGCTTGTAGATAATATGCTCATTACGGCATAATTGCTAGCTGCTTTAATTGCACGTTACGCCTGGAGATTGCGCGGATTTTTACGATCTGTTGTTGTATATGTTGCACGAAATCGTGCAATTATTCCCGAAATGATAAATAAATATAACGAGATTAACTGCAAAATTATGATATACATATTAATACATTGACACGTCGTTCGTATATGAATAATTTTTTTCATGAAAAATTTCTAGGAAAACAAACATTTTTTTATAATCATATCTGTTTGTTATAAAATGTCATTTTAGAATAAAATAATATTGTTAAAATATTAGTATTGTTCATATTTGAATGATTGGATACTCTCGGAAACAAAAAACTCATAAATATGTGAATGATGAGACAAGTCAATGCATGGAGCAAATGCCCGATTTGAAGTGAATATTGTTGAATATTAGGTGGAGTAAAATTTAAATTTCAAATACGGAAAGTATTCTGTATAAGAGTAATGTATGTAGAATGCCACACACATAAATCTGTTACAGTAAAATAACGATACGTTATTCGGGTGGGAAAGTATTAATTTATTAAAGTATGAAATCGGTGATAAATTTAGAGACAAAGATGTCGTTAGGAAGAGACTTCTAAGTCTTCTCGATCGTACATTCGCTACTTTCAGAATACGGAGCATGCCGCGGTCACGTAGAAACGGTTGCTCGCAATTGCGTGCTGCTAATGGCCGGCTATTTAGTCACACAACGTTACCCGGCGAGAAAACAATAGGTGTCTTAGGTTTTCTTACCTTAGGAAACTTTTTCCTTTATAGATTCCTGGAATCTCTTCATCCTTTCCGTGAAAGATCGAAAAGATCTATTTTTATTTTAAAGAAATTCTATGCTTGTGCTTGGATAGATGATAAAGAAATATTTGCTTGGAGTTCAATAATTTATTGCTTCTACATAGAGAATAGTTCAAATTGATCGTACTATCAGACAGTTTACCAAAACAGTTACTTGAGTTTTTTTTTATTTTTAAGGAGAAGCTTGTGATTAGAGAGATAAAAGACAAATCATAGAAAGACGTTTGGACTTGTACTCCAAGTATTTATTATTTCCATACAGAAAATATTACTTAATCGTATGATTATCAGAGACAAACTTTGTGGTGACAAAGTTCTTTAAAATGCTTTTAAACGTGAATTAATAGCGTATATCTCTACGTACAATTTAAGAAAAATATAGTAATTTAAAAGTATTACCTATTTCCCAGACAGCACAAATCTTCCAAAGACATCTCTAAAACATTCCAAGAACGTCCCTGTGTTCCAAAAATGTCCATAGGACATGTTTTGGAGATCTTGTGCTGTCTGGGTTGATTCAAATTAACCAACAAATATCAACTTATTATTACGACCGTTGATAAGGGAGAGTTAAATTTCTTACATAATTTCTTAGATGTTTTAATGAAATAAGACAACGCGAGTTTCGTACGCAATAGAATATTATATTAAAATATAAATGCTGAATCTACAACAGAGTTACATGTTTGCTTTATGTATAAATATCTTACATGTTTAACTTTTACCGACTGTACAGCAATCATTCGAAAAATTGTTACGCTAGAATATTTGGAAAAAATTTCTCTACACGACGCACACACGCATCCACATACACCTCACGCTTTCAAAATAATCTCACGGTTGTTTGGTTAATATTTTCGTTTCAACTTCGACAAGTATAAATGCAGATAGAAATTTCCAAGAAAGTGAGACTACAATTTCTGATTGGTGGATTGCGATTTGTCGGTATGTCGTACATAAATTTTCTTATCAGTCAAAGCTAGAAAGAAAACAGTTACTGACAAACAATATCCTATGGATTCAAGAATCGCTGAATCGAAAAGCGTGAGGGGTGTGCGAGAAACTTCGAATGTTATCTAAAATTCCATGTCGGGATACGCGATCAACTTTCTTAGACGAATCCTCACTACTGCTCGTCCTTGTCCTTCGCGCCGTGCTTCAGAATTCGAGTGAACTCCAGATAGTCGAACATGGAGCCTTTGATCGGCGCCTCGCGGTACATCTCGTCTACATCGTCGTCTGTGAATCTAAAGAAAAAAGCGAGTCGGTTTTGCATAATCGTATAGGCAATTATTGATTTCGTTAGCTTAGTAATACATCATATTATTATATACATTTTCTTATTAATATCATTAACAAGTTAGCAATTAAAAAAATAAAAGTAACTGCATATAAAAATGTTCACAAATAGTATACATATATATTGACTAATAATTATCTTATTATCTAAGATTGTACAATGATTTTAAAATCAAATAAAAATTATCCATAATTTCTTATGAATTTGTTAGCTATTACTAGTCAATCATTGTCTTAGTCTTCTATTTTTTAACAGCAAAATTTGTACTTCTAAGAAGCTAAGTTATATAAATATTTCTTTATGACAATAAGTCAATAAATTGCAATAATTTCGTAATTTTAGTACAATTTTAATAAAATGCGATAAAATGAAATTACCTGTCGCCCATCGTCGTAAGTAATTCGCGAAGGCGCTCCTCGTTTATATGGCCGGTGTTTTCCTCATCAAAACAACCGAAGGCATTCTTGATCACATCTTCAGGGTCAGTCCCTTGTAGTCTCTCTCCAAACAATGTCAGGAACATTGTGAAATTGATAGGACCAGGCGCTTCGTTCATCATCGCCTCTAAGTACTCATCGGTAGGATTCTTGCCTGCGAAAGATAATTTACTTTCGCTTACGTTCTATACATATTTTATTTTAATCCAAAAGATAACGTAGAATCGTCGAGACTTGAATAAAACAATTTGTGTGGATATCTTTAAATTCCTTTTTCTCGATGAGGTTGTACTTACCCAAAGAGGCCAGCATGTCGTGCAAATCCTCCTTGTCGATGAATCCGTCGTGATTCTGGTCGATCATGTTAAAAGCCTCTTTAAACTCGGCGATTTGCGCCTGGTCGAACATCGCGAAAACGTTCGATGTAGCGCGCTGAGCGCGTTTCTTCGTGGTGGCACGGCGACCGGCAGTTTTGCGAGAGGACATCTTTGATAATCTTCTTTACACCTACTGGAAATATAATACAAATGTTAGTCACAATTTCCTGGACAGTTAAAAAAATAAGTTAAATCTGGTCTTACAAATTAAATGATGTATATTTTTCTCATTTAACAAGCTGTATATATAAAAATTTATATTTATACGCTCGGTAAATTTTAATTGCAGGCATTTGTTGATGTGAGATGTCGATTGTATGTCGTAATTTTGAATGCTGAATAATATGGAGTATCGACGGATCTTTTTATCAATATTATTATAGTAAATCTTTTTTTGTTTGTAATTTTATTTGGATGTAAGATACATCGTTTCGAAAGATTTTCTCGAGATATTCGAACGCGAACTAGGACAGAAACGTGGGATTATTCGATAAATTTAAAATCGCGTTTTTCTCTTAGAAAAAAATTTGCAAATATCGACAGTTTACTGGCGGATATCGTACGAGCGTGTATATTTTCGGACTGTACCAATAAATTACGATCTGACAGGATCGTCCGACATGTTCTTGAAACAATACTCGACGCGACTTATTCGCAGACGTTATATTCCGCGGGAATCGATTTGTTTGCTTGAAAAATAAACCGCGATCTTTCTTTTCTTCGCGCCTGTAAATTCGCCGGCGGATTTTAGCGAGACAAAGACGCGTTCTTTTTAAATTAAAACGAACATCACGACGAGACGGTCCGGGCTGCCAAGTCGCCATCGACGTTTATTTTCGGATAATCAATTCACGATATCCCGACGCGACCGAGAAGGGGGTAAAAATAATTACTTGGACGAAGGCGCGACCAAGGGGTCGTTATTCTCCGCGTGTTCTTAAATGGCTTTTATACGCGACTTCGTCGCTAATGTACCGTCTATCAGCCGCAAGTTGTCCAGTTTGGGTAAATTTGCTCGTCTAAAAATACATACGCTTAAATAGATTAACAGGCGGGATGGAAGATCAACACTGATGAAAAGAATCAACACACTGGAGTCATATTACGCGAAATAATATTGTAAATTCAGCTCTGGTCTCTTTAAAATATTTATCCCATACTGCATGCGATTTTTTTGTAATAAATACGTTTATTATAAAATTTCTTCATGTCGAAATATTCCGTATCCCTTTCTCAGATGTAATGAAAAAAGAAAAAAGATATACGTTACGTTTGAAAATACAGTTTCTTTTGCAATTACTTTCACGAACTTTGCAGTCTTCTGCAGACACTGCAGGCGCTTACTCATCTTTTCCTCGAATCGCGTCCTACTTTTCCCTCGAACCACGGCGCCTCTCTTTCTCGAGCCCAGTGCTGTCGCAGTCGACATCGACTTGGCGCATCGCGAATCGGAATTTTAGTCTGGTACTCGCAATAAATATATAAATTCGTGTCTACGGCGGGAAATCTTTTGCAATACTATTTTCAACGGCTTATCGAAAAGCCTAGCACCATTCTGTTTACTTGATGCGCCCACTTTGTCCCCCGTTATCTACGGCACTGCCCCCGTCTGTTTATGCACGCTTCCTAGGCTTCCTCGCGCATCTCTCACCGATCGCGTCTTCGGAGCGTAACTTGGCCACAAGAAACATCTCATTCGCGGCTCGCCCCGATTGTTGGGAACAACGTGATCCCCAGTCTTTCGAAGCCAAACAAGATGTGAATGTGCAAAGCGTGGTCGTACAATGGCGGCTCTCTCGGGAACGAGACTCCCTGTCAAACGCGTCGCGTGTTCTCACAATCCGGGGAAGGAAATTCGTTCGTTCGGCCCGGATTATTCGCATTTTGAACGACGCAAGGAACTACGTACTCACCAGAGAATAGCGAACGGGGAGAAACGGGAGGCTGGAAGGAGGCTAGAACGGATCCTCAGCTTCACCGTGCACACTGTGAATCACGTTACGCGTCACTCCGTGGTCATTCACCACACCCGGCCAGCCAGCACCATCTGCTGGCAGGCAGCAGAACGGGATCGTGAGCCGCGAAAATCGCGGATCGAGAGGAAAAATTCAGGCCACCGGTCAGGATCGTGCTCCGATCCTTCGCGCGCGGGGTATATTCGCGAACAAGTCGCTCTTTCATTCGATTGCGAATCATTCGAGGCCTCTCGAGTCGCTCTTTCGTTGCCGAACACGTAGGAAAAGTAGCTCGTGTGTTACTTACACGCGATGGAAAAAGAAAATGTAAGCTGATGAGAAAACCTGATTGCTTATCGAAATTCCAAGTGGATGCAATTCTTGGGTGAAATTTCAATCTAGAGTTTCTTGAGAATATACAGATATTTTACTAAAACATCACGCATGTAGATATTTTGTTGAAACATCGCGGCGAACAGCAAAACGTGATAATGATGTGATCATCAGAAATAATATAATTTTTGTAGATTTATGTAAAAAAATAATCAACATAGTTAATGGCTTACATATATAAATATGTACTTGGCAATTTTTTGGTCGTCATCTGTGAGTTATTACAGCCCTGCCCTGAGAATCGCTTCCATACATGGATTAACATGTCTTGTGCTGACTCACAGCCATATAAGGACATGAGCGAATCTGATACATATATCGTTCTGTAATTTTATGTTTCGTGATGATGGGAACGATCTTTCGTTAATTTTGTTCTCGTAATCAATAGAATCGGAGAGACAACATCTTCGATAAAAGATGTCATTTTATTTGTACGAAATTTTGCTACGACATACTACTTTAATCGCATTACATATAACCGATATAAACATAAAATATATTTACCACTTTTCGGGTCGACAATCTCGTTGGTACTTGACATATATACATTTCAGGAAGATTTATAAACGTGTAGCAGTGACTTGAGTTTCTTGCCTTGTCCGCGTTCCAAGATTTCGCGCCAAGACGGTCGTTGAGATGTTTACTGAAGTTGTATTGATTATATAGTAGTATCTCTACTATATGTTATTCACCACGTTATGCGTGTAAATTATTTTAGGATTAAAGTCTCTCGAGTTGATACTCGATAGATGGATTCGTCTCAGATTCTCTGAGATTTAGATTTGTTAAATTTCGAGAAATTAGCGGTAGAAAATAAAACAATTTTAGGTAACCAAATTTTGAAGGGGAAAGAGAGGAATTTTGAAATAACGTGACGAAGTATAAAGTACAACAAGAGCACTGGTTTTTTTATTCGCACAATCGTAAACTTACGCTACAACATGTCACTTAAAACCTACGTATAATGAACCTAAATGATCGATACACCGTATATACAGAATCGTACAAAATAGTTGATCCTCAGAGAAGAAAATCTCGTCGGTGTGTAATCCCTTCCACACCCGTCTCTTCTTTCTTCTTCGCGAATTATTTACATGAACTATTGTGCCTTTAACAGGCGATAATATAAATAACGACAACAAGTTCTTCAGTGTTCTCTGTATACGTTTCGAGAACGGTGGGAACCGAGCGAGAGAGTCACTCGAGATTGACAATTTTCCGCGCGCGATTCCCGACGTACACGAAGATGCAGAAAGCCGAGCTATCGCACGGACACGCCGTTGATAGTAATTCCGTTCCTAGGAACTGGCTCGGCCTCGTAATGTCCGGATCTGCCGTACATTCTTCTTGGGTGGCCGCCGTATCTGTTGCTGACACATATCAATTTAAATAGAAAGATCTTATTTATTTTAATAATTAAAAAAAGATTTTTCATATATATATTTTTATCACTGATCTCTTTTCTGATTCAGATCTTTATGCTTTTTTAAGTAATTAAGTCTTTTCGATTCGCAATTTGTAGCGTGTTTGAAAAGTTTTTAAAAGTTTGAAATAATGAAAATTAATTGATTTTACTCAGCTGTTATTTAACATGAATGAAGGGTAGGTAATTACAGCTTACTAAATCGAATCGAGTCTCTTGAAAATTTCTTGCGACTCACCTGTACGCGCTGCCGCCCAAGCTGTACGGGTTATCGTAGAGACCATCCTCAGGGACATTCTCGTACATGGTATTGTGCGTGCCGTCGTTCAATGTCGCGTAAGACATGACGGCGGCATTTTGATCCTCTTTCCGTTCCGCGGCTTGGACGTTCTCGGTGTTTTTCACCGGTGTAGCTTTTCGTCTGCGAACGTAATTTAATTTATAAATTGTCCTTGAGATCGAAAAAAGAAAAACGCGCTTATTAGATCGATACTCACAGCCTAAGATAGACTAGTCCGAGAATAATTAATATAAATATAATGACGCCAGCTCCGATGCCAACGCTCGTGCCGACACCTTGAGGCTCTGCCACTTCATTTGCAGCCACTGCGACACAAATGGCAATTATGTTATTCGACGATCCAAATCTTTCCCGACGCATTTTCCTCGAGTCGTTAAACTAAGTAGTTCGTGACATTAATTTATTTAGAGGTATTATTTCAAGAAATATAATATCGGTGTATTTACATTCGCATCTTGGCTCTTCGCCGCTCCAATATCCGGTATCCAAACATTTCCTTAGGAAGATGCCAATCCTTTCGTACTGCGGTAAGCAGTGATACTCTGCGGCCCCTCCGTAAGTTGTCGATCCGTTCACTACTATTACCCTACCGTTCTCTATCGGTCCTGGATGCTTACAATCGACCGCTAGAAAAATATCGCGAATGGATTTTATATCTTTCTTAAGTTTATCACAATACCTTGATTATATATTTATTAATTTATTATTATGGGAAAAATGATTGTCACTGAGCGATATAAAATTTCAAATGCCTTCGAAACTATTACTTATATTACTATTACTTATAAATGTTCTTATCTTCAGAGAGAAAAATTTTGAATAAAAACAATACTTTTTTAAAATTCGATTGTTAAATTCGTGATAAGCAAATATATCGAAGTATTGCACACGCTGATTCAAGTCAAGATTTTTTATTCGTTGAATAAAAAATTGAAGTTTCTTACAGAAACAAGCAGGCGTTGTTCCGCTCCAGGATCCGTTTTGCAAACAGATTCTAGTCTCATTTCCCTCCATATAAAACCCACGTGGACAACTATAGTGTGCCACACCACCCACACTGTGAGTCGATACTTGCGTTGATAATACACCCAATTTCTCTGGATCTCTGCACCGGATTTCTGTAAACGGTCGTTATAATTTATATTTGTACGATTTGATAACTGATCGCAATTTCTTAGTTCTGCTAAACGTGTATAAAAAATGTATTTTAAAATAAAATAATCTAAAATTGAAGTTAATTTGGAATCAACTGTGAATGCAATAAACTTTCGTCATTTATTTTTTAATTTTTTTTTAAAGAATTAAGTTATCTCTGACTGAATTTACCTCGACAGACGGGAGTATCGCTGCTCCAGGTACCGTTTTCGAGACACAGTCTTCTGGCAAATCCATCTAGCTCGAAATTGCCGTCGCACTCATAAAGTGCAGCTGCTCCATAATACGTTGCATTCGATGTTAACGTGTAACGTCCGTGCTGAATGTGTTCAGGTTTACCACAATCGACATCTGTCAGACAAACACTTGTGTTATACATTTGACATTCATTTCGCATTTTTAATATTAACAATCGCGATGCACGATCTTTGAGCAAAATGATTAATTGGACAAATTGTGGATCAAATGCAATCAAATGCCATATCAATTTGATAAAAATTTGCATTTCTGGGTGCGCCAACTTCACAGAAGGTTAATATTCGATATAATTTAGCGCATAAAGAAACCGACTTGATAAAATGCACATTTTAATGATTAGATCATCTGGAAATACGTACAGACACATTGCGGCACCTCGCCGCTCCACTTTCCGTTCTCCTCGCAGGTAGACAAAGGTTCTCCGACCACTTTGTATCCTCTCTCGCATCTATACTTCGCCAGGGCACCAATTTTGTATGAAGTCGCGCCCGTGTTTGAATTCTCCGCGGTTCCCGTGCGAATCAAGGTCCTTCCGTACATCCGATCGTTTCCAGTAACCGAGAGAATTCCGTGTTCGGCCAGTACAGGCTCTGGACAACGGATTTCTGAGGCAAGAAAAGTAAACATAACATATATACTCACACCCGCAAAAATATTGAGTTAATAGTTAAGTTAATTTTTACGACGTTTCAATCTTTTTTTTTTGTTTGCGTAATTTCAGATTTTATTTTATTTGATCCTAGCGTAATTACCTTCGCATTTCGGAGTAGCATCGCTCCATTGACCATTATCGAGGCAATATCTCCTCGAGACTCCATTCAGTCTGTAATTCTTCGCGCAGTTGTATGTGATTTCGCTGCCAAGATGAGTCGTATCGTTCGCATAGTCCACAGCGCCGTTCAAAATCGGAAGTACCTTGCCACAGCTGACGTCTACGCGATAATTATTTTCAGTCAGTAATTTTAGGAGCAACTATCGAAGGAAATCTACATTATATTTTCATAGTCATAATTCCTTTCGAGGTAAATATTGCAAGATGTAAAAACCACACGAGCCTTTATTAATACTTGAATCTCAAACACCAAATAATTTTTAGTTTCTAAGCGTAGAAATGAAATGAAAGAAATAGCTGATCGAAATAATATTTCTATTTGTTCATATTAAATAAGCTGCTTCGAAAGAGATCTCGTCTAGAGCGAAGGCTATCAACGTTAAAAGTAATCTTGATTTTAGCTGCGCCTTTCATAATCCAACATGATTCTGTCATGCGAGCGGTTTCGATGGGAAAGAGATAAGAGAAATATGACTCACATTCGCACATCGGCACTTCCCCCGTCCATTCGCCGTCTTTGCCACACGAATGTTTCGCCTCGCCGTGAAGCAAATAACCCACGTCGCAGTGATATTCGATAACGCTGTGAACGTTCAGATCATACCCTACTACGTATCCTCCAGTGGGCACTTCCGGTTCCTCGCATGTAATCACTGAAAAAAAAAAACGCAAAGTGTATCCATATAACCAAGTATTCTTCATAAAATTTTAAAGAATAAGTAAAAGCAATTTTCTATATTTGGCTAGAATTATCTTCGCAAAATTATTTCTCGCCATGCAAAATAGATTCATACTTCTTCGTAAACTAATTTTTACATAAAATCATAGACAAATGATAAGACAAATAGATCAAATTTTATTTTTTGTGTAGAAAGACAATTATTCCTCTTTGTAAATTGATTCGCATAAATTTTCATGAAAACATGTGGAATTATTCTTTGCACAATGATTCTCTCTCTGAATTGATTTGTCTTTTCGAAATTCGTTCGTACGTATGTTTAGTAAATAATAATTCTTACATTCGCACGATGGGGTGTCATGACTCCATTTTCCCTCCTTAGTGCATTCTTGCTTTCCTTCGCCCACCAGCCAATAATCCTGTTGACACGTATAGACGGCCAAGCTGCTTACTGTGGTCGTGCCGTTAATTAAAACGACGGTCCCAAACTCGATCTGAGCCGGGGCTCCGCAGTCAACAAATCGACATTGCGGCGCCTTGCCAACCCATTCGCCACCGACGTTGCACGTGAGCACCTTAATTATCGATCGAGAAATCGCAATTATAAATATTAACTAAATATTCTTTAAATATATTTATGTTATACTTTATATATTTTAAAATATGTGCGCGAAAAAGTAGTCTCGAACGATAATGTTACGAACGACAATCGTAGACAATTAAATGTTACGAGGACTTACATTATCCCCGAACAAAATAAATCCATTTTGACAGGAGTAAGTGGCAGTAGAACCCGCTCTTTTTCCGTTAGTTGTCACGACGCTACCGTTCACTTCCGGCGGCTCAGGACACCAGTCAACTGTAATTAGTCATGTAATGACATTAAGGACGCGATTCTTCACTTAACCGTAGCATGCAAACGTGAAATTAGTTTCTAATTATAGCTTAGTAATTTGCGCGATTATACATTGCAGACGATCGTCTATCGCACAGGAACAAATAGCAAATATTTGATTACTGTTTATAAGTGGTGGATTTCTCTCTCTCTCTCTCTCTCTCTCTCTCTCTCTCTCTCTCTCTCTTCTTTTCCGTTTTTGTATTTATAATAAAATTCTTTTACATAAATATTCTCCTTACATATTTGAATAAAATTTATTAATATTTAAAAATATTTGTGCAGATATGCTAAATACATTTAAATTTTAAGCATTTAAACTGTTAAGTGTGCCTAATTTCCGGACGATCGAAAGTAATCGAATGTGTGTGCGTGGGTAAATTATATACTCCACTTACACAAACATTGGGGTTCGTGACCGCTCCAGATACCGCCGTCGCCGCATCTGCGTCTCGTGTCACCCTTCAGCGTGTAATTTTCTTTACACATATAATCCGCGAGAGCGCCGTGCGTGGTTCTGTTGTCCAGTAGCCTGATAGTGCCGTTCTCCAAATTCGGCAGCGCGCCACAGTCGACAACTGCGAAAACATTCGAAAAATGACGAGGCGGTCGCGCGTGACGTATGTATGTGGTTCATATCCGTATTTAGCATCAAATATTCGATTTCTATGCGGACAGCGCGATATACAAGATATGTTAAATATTTTTATATCAAACATTTTATATCGATATATTTATATTGAAGGATATTGAAGAATATTTTTATACCGTAAAAATAAAATTCACTTAAAGTGATTATGATATTAAGCCGTCTAATTCTACGATAATATGCAATTTCCGAATATTAATCTCGATTTGTACAAAAATCCAAGGTCAAGCTATTATACTCAATGCTAATTGCGGCCGTTTTCTCAGCCCGCGATGGCGGCGATAGATAAGCGTTCAAAACTAAAAGCCAGAATAGAACGAGCACATTTGTCGCGTGACAAAAGCACCGGCGAACAAGAAGCCAAACGCGGGCGTTGACTTCTTTACACGGCGCCATTGAAGTTATACTCACACTTGCACGTGGGCACGTCGCCGCTCCAAAAACCGCTCGGTCCGCACATTCTGCTCTTCGATCCAACCAGCATATATCCGTCCGGGCAAACGTAGTCTATCGTGGAGCCTATCGTTCTCTTAGATCCCAAAATCATGGTATTCTCGGATTTCTCGGGACTGCCACAGGTCGGCGGCTCTGCGGACGGACGAATAGGATAATTTTTTTTACGAGACGGTATTTTTATGAGACGTTCTTTTTAATTCTCGACGTTTCTTTTTAATTCGAAGGATGGAAATTTTCTGCGTGAGAATGCCCTAACCGGATTTTTCTCCGGCTCGCAAACAAAATTCCTCGGCACTTACTGCTCTGGCAGATCCAGTGAAGGTAATCGAGGTTACAGCCGACGTCATTCCAGAGCCAGCCGCGACCTCCGTCCAGCACGACGCAGTTTTGCTCGCCGTTGTAGTTGTTCGGTTGGTCCTTGCCCCAGGACGGCTTCTGCACAATCTCGCCTATAATAGAGTTAACCTGCTTTATTTCGATATTCTAATTAAACCGGTATACATATCCGGTATACATAGACACAGATCTTTTGTTATTTTTTCGTATTATGAGGAATTTATCATAAAATATACATATAATTATACATATAATAGAAATCTCATAATTTATTTGAAAATCAGCATAAGGAAATAATATACATTTTCGTAATCAAACTTTGCATTTTTATACATCATTGATTGATTATTATTAATCTGATTATTTCGTTAAATTTGCAAGTTGATTATATTATTACTTACTCGCGCTACACTAATATAAGTTGGTTTATGGCTTTATAGATAGAAATTAATTATTAATCGACATGTACCGCACGTCGAAAGATGTAACTTCCTGTCGATTTCGATACGGTTGCAACTTTCACGATCTATTTATCATGAAACGATGCTCTGGTCGCAATTTCGTAACGATTCTACTTACGATACAATTTGTTTGATTGACGATTACATGATACTCGATTGGCTCATCAATACGGAACGAGACCGTTTTATCGAGCGCGAAGCCCGAATACGAAATCTCCCTCCCGAAATAACGATGTCGTGAAATCGTTCTGTAATTGCTAGATAATTGTCGGACAATGAATCGACAATCGAGTTATCGAATCTCACCCCGGATTACCTAACTCCGCCCTCCGGCCCGATTCCCACGAACGATCGTTGACGATGGGAATAACTCGCCGAAATTTCATCAACTTACCGTCCACCCATCGCCAGGTTCGAGCGGTGATCTGCGGTTCCTTTTGGGCCCCGATCCAGACTAATTGAGTCTTCAGCTTATCCTTCCGCCTTTCTAGGTTGTTTAGAATAAATACAGATGATATGCCCTGCACAATAAATATCTTTGATTAAATATATCGTCTATGAGAACATTAATAACATTTTTTATTTCTAATTTTTAAATTAGATACTATATATTTTTTTTTAATACGTAAGATGTTTTAAAGACTTTCTCGTTTTATTTGTAAATTATTTAATTGTTGATATAAATGTAATTCAGTAGTAAGATTTTTTAATATGATATGAGATCAATATAAGAATTATACTGTAAGAAAACTCTATAAATATAAAAACGAATTGTAGAAACCTTGAAACCGTGAACGAGATCGCCACCGCGACCCTTGCAATAGTTCCTCGCTTCTTGGAAGGAGCCGCCTTTTTTTACCACAAATTCGTAACATGTAGAATTAAAGGCAGTCAAGTCGGCGTCGGCGGGCGTGCCGGCATGTGCACACCTGTCTATTGAGAATTCTGCGAACATTTATTAAATGCTTTTCGTAGAAAATATTGCGTGACTGCTCCGTAAATGTGCGCTCCTACATTTTTTTACGATTTTTCAATTTTATTAATTCTCATGCTTTATTACGCTTTTATTACGCTATTATACGTTTAATTAATGAAAAAAGCATTCGCGAGTACGTAATATTTATTAAAAGAAAGCTTTTTTAATTCGAGCTTTTTATGAAGCTCCGAGCTTACCGTCAGTAGCAAAGACTTCCACCTCGCAGAGACTCAGACTACCCTCGACACCGACAAGTTGCAAAAAGACGTATTGTCCCACGAGTGCTCTGGCACAGATGAAGGTCTTCGTGATACCCTCTTCTGCGAATTTGATTTAGCAACATGTCTTAATTCATTAGTTTTCATATTTCGAGAAACGTTTAGAATTTAATCTGTCAATAAAGTTCGAATATGTTGTGGTATAACTTAAAACAGCAGCTTTTTCTACCTTTTTAAAATAATTTTTCAAGTGTATATTTTTGCAATATTTGATATTAGATTACACAAAATTTTTCTACATTGAACGAGGATGAAGTGCAATAACAAAGATCGGGAAAGGTGTTAGCTCTAAACGTTCTTTTGCTAACGGTTTGTAATTCTTTCGAAGCGCTCACCAATAGTGCCAGGAAACCAGGCGCACAAAGGATTGCGCTGCAATTCAGCGCTGCTGTTGCCCACTCTTATCTCAATATCCTGAAGAGGCTGATGACCTGCCGAGCAATTGATAAGTTCAGTTCTCCTGTTAGTTGCACTTATAGCCAAGTCTTGAAACAAACTTATGGTTGCACGATGGAAACTTAAAGGAACATCTTTGAAGTACATTCAAATATTTTATTTAAATCTTTCTTCAATTTTAAATCAGGCGAATTAGTTTACGTTTTATTTTAGGAAAAGTTTTTTGGAATAAAACGAGTAAAACATATTTAAATATAAATTAATTGTCGATAATTAAAAAAAAAAACTTGAAGAACAATATGATCGCCGCGGGTCGTGAACTCAAGATAGTTTCAAGTCTGAAATGAATATGATAATGCGGAGTTTACCGCAACAGCCTCGCGTCGTCACCCGCACAACCTTGACGGAGTATGGCTGGAGGAGATCAACTCTCCACCAGGGACTCGGTTCGCTTTGGGTCTCCGTGCATCTTTTCCCGTCGTGTTCTGTGCTGAAGTCACCGTCATTACCATGGTTTGCATTTCCGCCTCTCACAGTCGTCGATTGATTCGCCGGTTTGCGGAAACCCACGTTCGTACCTGTTGTGCAATATTTGTCCTGTTGCAATTTTGCCATTACGGTATCTCTCCAATCGGAATTCAAAGTTAATTCTCATTTAGTTTCTATTACACGTGTTGCTTTCGCAATCGCGATAGAGTGTCGCGAAACAAACGTTTGTTTGGCGCTCATTAATCGCGGTTTAGTCACGGTTATTAAATGTTGAAAGTGGCAAAATAACAATGTGCTCGTTAACACTAGGACGCGTAATTACCGTTATTGTCGCCGGTGATTAGCTGTCATCCGATGTCAATTGCTATCGGCCTGTCGTCACCCGTTGTTCCGTTATTATGTATCGATACGCACGTATTCATTACTTTTCGATGCATATTTCTCTCGCCAGAAAAAATTTTCACGACGATCCGCAACAACGCGCTGCCGTTATTCCGCGGAAATGGCGCGGATCGTTCCGCTATCGTTGAACAATGACAATTGTTTTTTTCCTGCGGTCGCGCTTTTTACATGGGGAAAGTAATGGCAGCCGGAACAAAGCCGTTTTTTACCACAGTCACGCAATAACTTAGCAATTTACAAATTTCGATCGTCGTCAATCTGATATTATTCGTTGGATAACGCGGCGAGACTTGTAACCGAGCGACTGTTTTCTAGAGGACATCCCGGAACTATCATCTCTTCAGCGAGAGATTATTTAAGCAATTAGTTTACTGCTTTTGTTTAATGCTAACGCAAAGCAGAACAATATATCTTAATTTTTATGATTAAATAGTTTTCAAATACACTTATATTTTATAAAATTATTTGTAAAATCTCAAATTTTCCTTTTCAGCTTTTAATTATATGTTTTGTACGAAAATCATTAAAAATTATGGTCTGTTTTCCCTTATGAAAGAATCATGACAGTTTCGGGACACTCTGTATAAAGTAAGGGAAAGTGACTTGATTGGCATTTTAAGGCAGGCAGTTTGGTGTCCTCTCTGACGAAAATGCGATTCTCGTTCGACGACCCCTCTCGCACTCATGTCTACCAGTCATATCACGAAAATGAACTCCGTTTCATTCAACGGAGAAAGTCGATTGCCGACATCGAGCCTGATAGAAAACGAATGTGACCGGAAGAATTACATATGAAGATATACATATATAATTAACTTAATTACAATGAATATTACATATGAGTGTTACGAATTAGCCAATCCCATCAAAATGCGCAGGAATGTTGAGCTACAATATCGTTCAGAATATCGCGTCGTACAGAATATCGCTCTTCGGCTTTGAGAAGGATTGCGAGAGAACAAATACTCACCGCAGAACGGTAGGTCACCCTGCCATTTCCCTCGTGGGCTGCACACTAAACTGCCTGTTCTGAAAAAAGTCATCGGGGGCTGGAGTGAATATCGAGTGTATATTATCGCAAACAGGGGCAGAACCACGGATGTCACTCTCTCTTCCGACAATTGCGCAATTCACAACAGGTGCAATCCGCTCCGTTATGCGTATTATGCCGTGGAAAACTCTTGCCGAACCGTTGGAGCGACAAATGTTACTTACAGCTTTCTGCATAATATAATCGGCGAAATAACGCATTGCGAGAAAGAGGTGGCAAGGACGTTTTAAGGCGGCGATACTTGCATTCACATTCTCGGCTCCGAAGAGAAAAAGAGAGAGAAAAAAGTGGCTTTTCTGTCTGATTGAAAGAATTATGTAAGGGTTTTGGATTTCTGGATTTACGATTTCTAATAAATTTCTGTGCGCTTTCTTTGTGCGACTTGCGCTTCGGAAAAATTTCGACAGCGCTACGATTATACGCTCATGCGTGTAATTACTCGTACGTGATCATTTGTGAGGTATGCATTAACGTCACGCGCCGTCGCGTGCAAATGCGATTAAAAACTGTACACGTTCTATTAGTTGGGCCCAACCCCGATAAGTAAATGCGAATCAAGTTAGTCAAACGCGTAAAAAAATCTCTTTTCGGTGCACGGAGAAAGGAAGTCATTGGAATCTTTTTTTATCGTCAATCATTGTCTTGAGTTTTGAGTTGAGGAATGCGGCAACGGGATTCTCTGCGTCCCGCATTCTTATCTTTCTCTCGATTTTTCTCAAGCGCTATCTCGAACCAAACGCGTTTGAAAACGGAGAAAGTCAGCGGCATATCGCATTATCGATAATCACCATTCTCGACGAGCAGCGCGTATTTCGCTCGCCTGGGACACGCCGTTGCACGAACTGAGAAAAACACCCGATCGCGCGTAACACGACCGCCAATTTCCGGTCGCGTGCCCCCATGGTTGGCAGGAAATTAATTTTCCCCCGCGTTTCTTTCGCAACAAAAAGCCGGTTTCCTAGTTCGCCAACTGTGTTTTGTATCAGTCTTGCATGACAAAGGTGCACAGTTATTGACACCTTCAAGTATTTTCTTTCTTGCCCGTCACGCTAGCCAACGATTTTTCCATCTTTCTCGCGATGTAGAAAAACGCGAATCGCCGTAATTCTACATTTTTTTCCATAACTTTACGTGATCTTAAAGAATAGTGAATAGATCTTAAAGTTATAAAGAAGTAATAATCGTGAAAAATATAAAATACAAATCCTGATTGCACTAAAATACAATTACGATAAAATGTTGCCATTTAATTCGTTCAATCATCGACTTTAATTTATTGCAATTTTATATTTATAATTAATTATATGTTCCAATCTAATTGATGTCGATATCCAATTAATTTTACGAAGACTTTGTTCATCTATTAGTATTTATTATGATAACTTTTTTGACCGACATGAATTAATTACAAACCAGAGCGATTTAATTGAAATAACAAAAAATTTCAACGATTAGATTGAAATCTGAAAATCAATAACTGTCGGTCGCAATATATCGAAGAAATACACGGTTTAACGCGGCGCCATGCCGAAGAAATGAAGCGCTAATTAACATGTACAGTTCGTAACGGTACTACCGCAGAATATACGACATATTGCTTGAAGTCTAGATGCATTCCGAATAGATTTCTAGCTCTTTTTCAAAGATTCCAAAGTTTTATGATTCAAGAATCGGAGTTTTATAAATTATAATGAAATTTTAAAAACCAATTACGCAGATTCTTTATTTATACTATATTAATTCTTTTTTGTTTTCTATTATTTCTCTCTTTTTCTCTTCATCTTATACACATCTTGCTAGCTCTCTTTTTAGTTTATATTCTCACAATCAGCATGGAGAATGGCACGCCTATATCGATCGAGATTCTTTCCGGGAAAGCAATATTACCTACGGACGTCGCGCGATGGGCGTAACTCCATAAAGTCATTATCATACATAACTCGCAATCAGAGGTAACCAATAAAATCGATATTATAGTAGTAATAAATAATCGACATTATTATAGCCTTTGCTTTAACTTTACATAATACATTTTTTCTATTACAGTTAAAATCTATATTAAAGATTATATCTTATATAAAATAACTTATATGAAATTATTTCGATAAAACTTCTATAAAATCATAAACTATATAGACTTTAATATTTAACAGCTTATTATAAAATACAATTCTCTCAGCCTAAAATTAATAAAATTATAAAATATCTTGATAAGTGAATTTAAAACTTTTACTTCTCAGAGGAATAATCTTGTTATAATTTTTCAAGAAACTATTGATGATTTCTTTCTTCTAATTTAGGAATAACTATTCTAAAATACATTCGTGAAAATACACTTACCCAAAGAGTTCGTAGCCTGTGTCGCAGGTGTATTTCGCCACGGTGCCGGGCGTCAAGGATTCATCAGACACCGACACCTTGGCGTTCATCGGCACAGCCGGATGACCGCACTTCAGTTCTGCAATCAACAAAATTACGAACGCTAAGCTATTTGAAGGCGAACCTCGCGAGCAGCCAACGGCACCTCGCCGATAAAAATATCGAACAGCAGGCGCGCAACCGTCCATTATGTTTGTAATTTGTGCGAAATCATTTACGGGAGTTCCCAGCCTTGCAGATGCATCCGATTCTCATTGCGGACGGCAATCGCGTTTAAAATCTTTCAATGTCTAGAGATAATTTCGTGAAATTGCACTTTAGTAAATGACCCTTCAGCAAATGTTCGTTTGTTTCTTAATAACGATTCTTTCTCGGTGATTTCATCACATTTCTAATTAATTTGGATGCGGAAAAGACATTCGAGTATTTTTGCTAAAGATAACTGGAAATCGATTACCTTTGTTCGGTTTTTTTTTTTACAATTGTGTCGACGCACGAATGACGCTTGCAGATTTGCGACGCTACCGCCGTGACTTCTATCAATAGCAATCTACTTTTTCGCGTTCGTCCGTTCGTGACGTCCGATCGGCCAAATTTTCAGGGCATGACGCCGAGATCGAGTCGATCCAGCGTGGTTAAGATTATCGGCTCGGTCATGCACGAAGAGGCAGACGGGAGTCACACTCACGATGGTAATTTAAATAATCGTACGGAACCCGTTACAGCGATCTCTAGGGAAGTCTCTAAAGAAATGCATATGGCATCGCCGCAGGCTTGCAGATGCCGTCATTTAAATCGCTGACTTGAGAAAAAGGGGATCAAGTCGGCATTTACTAGTAGCGCGATTCTGTAATCGGTTCGATAAATAATAGAATGATTCTAAGATGAGCAAGGAAGTAGCTTTTTAATTTTCTCCAAACTTCTCGCTACGAACTTGTTGCTCTCTTCCAATTATTCCGTTTATTAGCGGAGAAATAAGGTGTCTTGTCGGTTGGGCGTTACTTCGCGAGTGGATCGGACAGACGTTGTAGGAACCTTGAATGGGATCCCACGCAAATTCCATTATCCATATGACAATCCGATAGTTCTGCAATTTCCACGACTCGCGCTAGAGGTAAAATTCGCACGTCAGTTAAGCACGGTGTTGATTATCTATTATTATATTGTGACGATCGTCTCTCTTCATTTCCGCTTCGCTATATTTCTTTTCTTTTTTTAATTCGAAGCGCAATCGTACATGTATATATGATCCGAAGAGAAAGCGCGCGACTTTCAGGACACTGTGTACATCGCGGTTAACTAGGCGAGATATAATGCATTCCCGATGGAGAGAGACCCGCTGATGCGCTCGCATAAGGCGAACTTTTTCTCCACGGGGAAAGTCTATTGGGTCGCGATGGAAACGCGCCAAAGACTCGCGCGATTTATGTCCCGAATTGCGTGAAGCAGCCGTGTCGCGCGACGTGAAATTCACCGCCCCTGATTCCATGGGAAAATCCTCTCCTCGATCGCGCTTTTTCGCGCATTTCTCTCAGCGCCCTTAAACGCGAAAGCGCCTTTCCCGCTTTCTCGAATCCGCACGTCGTGTTCAGTCTACTTGTCATTTGTATTCTCACATATATTGAATTTCCGTTAACCCTTTGCGGTATAATGATCACGAAACAGCTTCTGCAAAGCATGTTTTTAGATTTCACGCGTGTCGTTCCGCTTTTCGGAATTACCTGTTATAATGCACCGCATTTTACCTTGTCCGCTGCCGTACCTATTGTCTTCGCATGATGTCGAAATCTTGCGTCACTAAATATTTTAGTTAAAGATAGACTTTGTCAAGTATGAGAAAAACCATACGAAAGACTTTTTAGTTAGGACAATAATTTACATACGCTGAAAAAAATTCTAGTTAAAAACGGACGAATCAGAAAAATCTTGTAAAGATTGATTAAATATTCTGGTTATTGTAATAGGGATTCTGGTTATTATAAGTTATAAAGTATTGAATTTTATTACAATAACCAGAATATTTGATCAATCCTACAAGATTTTCTGGTTCGTCTGTTTTAACTAGAATTTCTTTTCAGTGTAAAGCATACATTGAACCTACAAAACTATTAATTAAAGCTTTTAAAGTTTGGAATTACAATCATTTAATAATATTTCTTATTTGAATTAATTTAACTTGCTAATAAAATAAGGAATTATAACATCAGAAGAAAAACTTTACTTTAACATATTAGATTTATTAAATATGAATCATCTTTTAAATTGGATCATGAATTTGCCTTTAAAATGTGTTTCTGGGTTATCTTAGTATCTCGGTTAAAATACGTCATTCTTGTCTATCATCTAGACATCATAAGCAATTCTCGAAGAGACGATACGATCTCATCGTCGATTACGCGAGCGAGGTCGCGCGACTCGCGGAATAATTTCCTATTGTGCTTTCAAGGCCGATCGCGGCGGATTACCTTGGATTTTTTCGATGAATCGGCATCGTCTGCCATGATAATGATGTCCTGCTTAATTGGAATAAATTCTTCAAATATTAAACGGTACCAAACGACGGACGCTGTCATAATTTATTTGCATTAAAATACTATCTTGAAAGTACTTAATTAATGATTACTCTAAGCGGGAGAAAGGTTAATAAATAATATTAAAAAATAATATACCCTTTAACAGGAAACAGCTCTAACTGTTCTTTTCTTTAACGTATCTGGGAAGTAAAAAGATACGAATTCCAAAAACTCAACTTTTGTGGAGGAAATCTTTACAAATCATAATGATTTTCGAGAGAAGCTGAATAAGTAAATGTATCTAATTCTAAATTGAAGCATATACAATCATGTAAATCCTTTTTCTGAAGCAGTTTAGAAAAATATAAGTTGTTTGTATAAAACTGTAGCAGTATTTTTTCAATTTAATGTATACTTTACTCTGTAATTTATAATCCTATAATATTAAACTTTCTGCTTCTCGGGTGCAGATATATCTTAAGATAATAAGAAAATTCTCGTACACATTCTCGCCGACCGCATAAACAGTAATCTGATGTTAAAAGAAAAGGAAGAAAGAATCTTTCTCCGCGGCGGAGTCTCCCGGAGGCGTTTCGTTAATTTTAACTCGGCGCGGCGCGAGGCTGACATCTTCGGAGTGAAAGCCTCCGGTTATTATATTCCGATCCGAGACGCGCTCTCGAGAGAGAATCGTATTTCTCACGAAGCGGAACATAATTCTGCGTGCCTGTGGATGCGTGCGAACGGATTAATTAGTGGTTAAATTCCGTGTCGACGACAAATACGAATTTTTCAACGACCGCGACGTGTGCAACAATTTTCAAAGTAGATAGCAAATATTGAGATACCGCGCGAATATCCACGGCGTTTTTTTTTCTTCTTTTAGAACATTCAAGCGATTTTGAAGTTGCTTTTAATAAAATATTCGAACGGTACAGAAGAAGATAAAAGACGATTTTTAGTCGTACGTGCCAATTCGTTAAATACATTCGAATTTCTATTTGCGATTGAATTGGCTATTCGCCAATTGTCCCACGAAGTATTTTCTCTCTGATTCCCAGATGATGAATTATTTTCACTTGGGTGACTCGGCGTTTGTTTCACTTCGGACAAACCCGACAATAGGATCTCTTCCTCTTCTCCACGGTTTTTTTTTGTCGGATTTTAATTACTTTCCCCATTTTATCGCGATCAACTGCGTTCAAGTACATGCACGTGAAACTGCGTTTTTTTTCACATACGATTAGCGCCTGTGTAAATTTCAGCTGATTATATACTACATATATTACAACTCGAGTGAAGCAATCTCATCTCTCGTATCTCTTCTATTTTACAGAATTTCCACATGAATTAGCAAACTAGACTCTCAATTAATGCACTGAAACGTGCTGCTTAAAGATTCGTCCTTTCTTATACTAATTCCTAATGCGAATTAATGCAGTATCAACTCGCATTGACATTGAACATGAGATAACTTTCACATTAGGTACCGGTTTTGAAAGTGACATTTTAGTTGAATATTTAAGAGACGACAAAAACATTAAAAAATTGTGTTTTTAAAGAATCGTATCGTACCTACTGGTATACTTTGTCTTGTTAATAATAGATAATTTTATAATGGATAATAATAAACAATAATAATTTTTCGTCGAGAAATATTTAAAAAACATAAAAATGATATAGTTAATAATGTCGCAATATTTCAATAAGTAATAAAATAATTTAATTTAAATAAATTATGCAACAAATGACAGGATTAAAAGAAATAAATTTACGCGGAGTGATACACAATAATTTTTACAAACATATGTATCTTATGAAGATTTATTTATAATATTGATTGCAAAATAAATAATTGTGATATTAGAATGCGGTAATAATAACTTAAAGATATGTAGTAACGTTTAGTGCTAAATCGAGTCGCGAGTACTGTTGAAGTATCGGTAGCGGTAATTAGGAACCAGTTTTTCAAAGAATCCCCGACGATCGTAGGTAGAAGCAAGAAAAGTTGCGTGAAAAACCGGTCGATGGCTTCTGCGTAATAACGATGCGCTGGCACCGTGAGTGAGTCTTCGGCACGACTTCCTCCAGGTCTGGGTCACTCGGTTACAAAACCTCGAAGCCGAAATAACGGTACTCGTATCCACGGAGTTGTCTCGGAGTTGATCGGGATTAACCGCTGTCGGGACGTGCGTGTCACGGTACAATTCCACGTGTATTATCATTAACCATCGATATATCGGCTTTATCGCTCCAACGGTATATTGAAAATAAGAATATGCCGCGAAGATTCCGAATCTAGGTGTAATTCAAGCATAATCATAGATTCCGGTACGTAAAATAGGAAGAAGACAGTTGTTTCATAACCAAATTGAATTGAATTGATTGTAGTGATTGAAAAACCAGATTTAAATTATATGAATAATAAATCCTTCATATTAATATAATAATTTTTAAATAAATTTCTAAATTCGTCAGCCGTTAAATTTCGAAGATTGATAATTTCCTTTCAAATATCTACTTTAAAGAATTGCCTTTTAATTCATTAAACAATATCCTTAATGCTTAAATATTGTATTTATGTGATCTATCAAGCTACATATCAAACGAAAATATTTAATGCATTACCATTAGTAATCTATTATAATTTAAAATCGCATTTATCTTCTTCAATTTAAGATAAACGTCATTACATTCTCATATTCTATTCTCTGACCGTTTAGTATCTGTTACCCTAGTCGTTAATGATTCGAGACATATGTCGTTTATCGTTCGCTTTTTTTCTTAACATTGACACCGTGTTACTCGAAACTCCGTTACGTGTCCCTCATTCGTATGCGTTATCTTTACATGCGAATACACGAAGGAATTTGAATTCCGAATCGTGATCCGTAGTTTCAAGACGTTTTGAGGCAAGTCACGGGCATAGCTATTTCCTACCATTTGCTCATCAAAGAAACATCTTTACGTGACCAAAAAAAATATTCGCAAGTAATTTTCAGTCGAAATTGAAATCTCAAGATTGAAATAACAAAGCAATAAAGCACCACTTTAATTTTTGCCTTACAGCGTATTTTATTAATAAATTAATAATACAATTCTACTGATGAACTGAATTATTTGCCGAGTTATTTATAATTATTACAAATTCGTTTGTAATGACATAAATTTTTGTAGACAGCACGAATAATTAGATTTTTAAAAAATACTATCAGCTAAATTAAAAAATGCAATGATTATATAATATAATATATCAGGGGTCCAGTCGGGAAAATAAAAGATCGCGCGATCGATTTGTGAGACGAGCTTTTGTAATACCTGCACCATGCGTGCAGCACGTTGTTGCTCGCCCGCGTTAAGTAAGAACGTGAGTATAACGATCGACCTGTGCACCGCGGATCTGTAACGTCGCACACACACACGTGGTATCGGTAGAACTGATTGTCGAGGAAGTTAGAAAGTAGGCGTGCCCGTGATCTATCGCAAGAGGGAGAGGTCGATCCACCGGGTGTGTATACCGATACACAATAGCGGAAGGAGGTTTTGCACCGCACATTACAATCTCTCCTGCGTCAAGTAGATTACCTAACGAACACCCAATATTTTACCACGATCGACTCGCGAGCGAGGTCTGAGCCTTTTCTTTCCCCGGTATAAATTCAGATAGCGCGGGTATCTGAAGGCAATTCAAGCCTTCTCCAACAAATGAGCAATTTGCCGCTTAGCGTTCAGTGAGTAACGGGGTAAACGAACCTATCTTTGCACGCTGCATTTTGTTACACTTTCTGCGTCTAAAATGAGACAATGTATCGTATTTATGCGAAAATATATGCAATGTAAAATGTAGAAAGTGCGGTTGAAAGGGATCGCGATGATAGGAAAATAGGAAAATAAATTCCGTGTATGTCAAATTGAATTTTTTACACCTTGATCGGAATTATGTAAGAAAAGTATTATAGCAAAAATAATTTGATAATTTCTGTTCCTGTTAAATATTCCGGTTAAAAAATTTGGAAGCAGAATTGCTTTTAGTACAATTAAATCTTTGGACGTATCGAAAATCTTATTTCTATTTTTATTTACTAATAAATAACGATTTCGCATTTTTATATGTAAATTACCTCAGTTTTTTCTCCGTACAGCTCACTTTTTTTCTAACAATTGTGCATTTTTCCATCACTTTCCCTTCGGTTCTTTTAAACTTGCGACACGCGTTGGCAGTCGCACGCCTTGCGACAATGAGAGCTTTCGGGACTGAGAACAATGGTGATCCGATCGCATCGAATTTAGCGGAAGTTGCCTGCGGAAGACAAGGCACGACGTGCCGATCAAATCAGACACGCGACACTTTTTTTTCCCCCCCGCACTACCCTAGTGATTTTTGATTGGCGTAATCGGCTAGGCTATTACGTGGCGGCTGGTTTGCGTAAAAGCGACGCTATCGAGAGCGAACTTTACTGCCGCGCCGAGTGAAACCGGTTGACAATTTTATCCGCTGGTGTACTTTCGGCAAAAGACTTGACATCCGCGATCGTACAACATTAACCGGTAATTACGATGGCTGCTTACTGTGTTTTATGATTACTGCTGCGTTAAATATTTATTGCCGTGTGTTTGTGGCCATCTCGTACATAAAAATATTAATAAATCTTGACTTTAACATTTTGAATCAGCGATGTAGTGAAATTTTAAATATTTTATTGGCAATCCGCAAATAATTAAAATCTCGCTGATTATATCATCGATGAATGTAAACGTCGTTGGGTAATGCTTTAACGCGGTAGATCAAAATTACATTTATATTGAACAATATAAAGATGTATAATGTATAAAAAATCGCGACAAATGATGCCGCAATATTTTCGCAATATTTTCGTTTGAGAACAATCAAATCTAACTTGTCTATAAACGAGACGTAACGCAATCGACGTAGAGCACTCCGTAAACCATTTACGACGCTTTAACGGAATATTGTCGGTTTCTTTTGTCAGTTGTGTCGGTTCCCAACTTTTTTTCTCCATTGCCTCCTTTTTTTCGGAGCGTTATCGCCGGAAGATTCGAAGAGAGTCTGCTTTATATCGAGGTTTCCTAATCCATTGTACGAGGCGAAACGCGCGTGGTGTATCGAGCCGCGTTGCGTCATCTTTCTACGCCTAACCTGCCGTGAAACGTTATGAAACACGCCATGGCGCAGTGGCTCGATCCGTCAAAACTGCACGCCGCTTTCGAGGCCGATTCGGCGAGGGTGCACCGTCTGCATCCTCGCTGCTTCGGTGACCTCCAAGGACGACGCGTCGCGTCGCGACGAGAGCGGCGTGAAAATGGGCACGTGTGATCTTTTCTCCAATTAGTACAAGTTTGCGGAAATAAAAGATGCGCGGCTGCGTGTCCTGAGAATTTATGATCCTAATAATGCGTGTTTTGCAATCGTACAACATTATTTATTACAAGTTGTAAATTATGTCTCGCGTATTATTTTATTTCATTATCGACATAGTTGGAAATATCTTACTTGTTAAATAGAGAATGGGAGCGAATGGAAACTAGACTTCTTTCATACTTCTTGTGATATTTATTCTTTTCTTCTTGCGTATGCATTAATTTTTGTGACTAAGCGTATAAATTAGAAATTTTATTGACGCAATCGCTCAGTCCGCGATTTCATTCAACTATATGGAGGGAAATAAATTTCTCTTTCTGAAACATTGATCGTTGAAAATCGAGAGATGTAGTTGATATAAAATGTTGTAGTTTCTACGAAACTTAAAATCTATTCTACATCTTCTCTCACGTACGCTATAAAGTTGCATTGATAAATTTTAGTTAAGCAATCAGTTCAGGTTGGACCTGTTTGTTTTCTCTTTGAAAAACCAGACGGAAATGAATCAAGCAGAAATGCATCCATTTGCATCTCGTCACGGCATCTGCATCTACACCGCATCTCAAGGACCCCACCCAAGCGTACGTTCGATTATGTTCATTGCACGCTTCGCATTCCCTCGTTCGGTGTAGCTCTCTAATGGCTAAATGTTACAATCGTCCCAGCGTATCTCGTCTGTCCGCTTCCTCTTTCCCGGAACGGAGAGGGAAAAGGGTTTCTCCCTCTCTGACGTTTTTACTTCCCATCGCGAGCGTGAACGTTACATTATGTAGGGCAATCGCACTGACCTGCCACCCGCGCCAGAAATGCGATCCGATCGGATCGGCAGCGATCGGCAGCGTGCGAACTCGGCTATCTTGTCCGACACTTCGCGCGAACAAGCACCACTCGATGGAAAGGTGAAAAATGAAAAAGAGATGTGAGAAGGCTCGCGGATTACAAAATCAAGCCAGCTGGTGCAAGTCGATGGTGGAAGCAAACTTGGCGTTATAAGTTGTACTTATCTGAATCGTAAACTCGGATTTTCTCTTTGCTTATCCTTCACAGGCACGCACACCTCCCGCTGAGTGTGAAAAAATATTGTGATATATTACGTATTATTATGGAAAATTATGGATTGCGTACGACGTTAGAATTTGCAACTACGTATGAATTATCGGGTCTTCCTAGTATATTTGTTGTTCATTCTTCCCTTCTCAGTTGCATCGAAATGCATCTTTTCTTAATTGAGATTTACAATACAGCCTCCAGCGACTTGTATTTAATAATACAGGTACCGTTAGTTTAAAATGGAGAGTCTAACCGCAGGTAGTTTTATTCCGTGAACAATCGGCGAAAATTTAAGAGCACCCAGGGGGATAAAATAATTTCATCGTTACGAATTATAATTGCTCGTCTTGCAACGGTTAGGAGAAAACCGCGGAGAGAAGAATCGCTGTCGGAATTTTGAAATAGCGCGAGCACTTTCACAAAGTAGCGCTTTTCTCGGTCGCGTCCGTGTGTGCGTACGCTTGCGCGTGCATACGCATATTACAATCGTCGACGCGAGGACCAGTTTTCTCTGCGAACCATACATCAAGCATATTGTTGCTAAACAAGCCATTTCACGTCTGTTTAGACTCGCTTCTAGCAAGATATCGCGAAAAATTATGTAAAGGTGCGGGAAACGCGCAATTTTTTAATATTCTATTCTACCTATGCAGTTTTACCGTATTATTTTTATTATTCCTTTAAGTTTGCTCTATCGTACTATTATCTTGTTATCGCAGATGGAATTTTTATTTTTATAATTGCGTTTTTATCGCCGGAGTTTATGTGCCTTCTCGATTTACATTCCATAATTTTGAAAGCTCACCTGAACAGGTACACGCCTAAATGGAATTTACGCCTACTGATCGTTAACAGTCGATTATTTCTGGCCGCAGGAGTGTTTCTGATCCAGGAATCTGTATGGCCAGCGCCAGTCTCCTCCCACGCTTCGATTCTGCTCGATATAACGGAAAGTTCAACCATTGAACTCTCGTCGATCTATTAGATCTCTCAATAACCTGAATACTTTAGAACAATATGTCTGTTAATTAATTAATCTTTCATCTGTTGTGAGATAAGTACTTATTTCCTTGAGTAGAGTTTATTAATTAAGAATTTAGCTGCATTTAAAATTGTTTATTATAATTTAAATGCTGTTTATTTCTTATTTTTATTGGGAAGTTATTGGATAAATTTTTTTTATTAGAAGGAACAGTTTAGTTTCCAATAGAGAATATATGCCAAACACGCTTATTAAAAGAAACATACTATATTTATCTTCAAGTACTTTGAAACATTCCTTAGAAACAAGTAATCTTTTATGCAAGGAGGTTACATTTTCCCGGTGGATTTATCGGTGTTACGTATGCATCGAGGAAGAAATATGCGGGGACAGGCTTGTGAAGGACGAAATCAATCTGGTGACAGTAGCAGATCGCAGCGGGCGATCGGTACTACCTAGTTCCCGACGTCGTTAGATAACTCGACGTTTCAAGGATAACGGTTCGTGGAAATGTGTAAAAGTGGCTCGCCCCGATGTAAAACGTATCATCTACATATCCCGTTTCTCGCGGCGCCGGTCTAGTTCTGATCCCGTTTATTTCTTACGAGAAAATAAAAGGTTTCCGAAGTGCAAAGTAGGTCGGACGTCGCCGCCAGATCGTGTTTCGGTTGAGACAGGTGGGTCTCCCCTACTTCCGGTGTGCCCTGCCACGTACAGTCCGAACTTTTAACCCTCTGACTCACTCTCGAAATGCATCAATGCATGTATCTCATGCCATTTAATTTTTAGGAAATTTCGACTTTATTGACGTCATTTTAAAATAGACATGATTAATTACCATAACAAAAAAATCTATTTAATAATTTCCCAACAAAAATAAGAAATAAACAGCATTTAAATTATAATAAACAATTTTAGATGCAGCTAAATTATTCTCAAGTATAGTAAATGCTACTCGAATAATAAATACTTATCCCAGATGAAAGATTAATTAATTAATAGACATATCTAATTCTTTGATATTTTGCATTTTATATTTTACATTAAAACGATTAAAGACATGTAGCTTCAAATTTAGATTTCTGCTACTTTGGTTTGCTTTGGATTTGTTATGTGTTTTTGGTCAAATTTTTTACAATCGCGTCAATCTCAATCAAGGTCTACGAGATCGCGTGAACTCATTTATCACGGCACGTGTTTCCACACATTTCTCACATGCGAGAATTAAAACGACAGGCAGTCCGTTTGCGTCATAGCGAAATGTATAATTATATAAAATGGAATGTGCGGTGCAGAACACTTTTAATGCGTGGCATTTGTGGCCGCGATGGAAAAATAATGTATCGCGCGAATTAACGCAACTGTTAGACGCACGTCACGAAGTAGAACGGGATAGTGTATCCCGAGACTTTTACTTGTTGGCATTTAGAGATGAGGTATTCTCACTCCCGAGAGAGTATCTATGAGCGCTGGATATCCCGCAGTGTCAGAAATGAAAAAAAAAAACCGTGACAAGAAGCATTTTCGACTTTAGGCATTTCGCGAGCCGGGAGAATGCGAGACGCGATACACAGGCGATAGGACTTTATCTACGGATATACCGGGTGACCTCGAGACACCAGAAAACCAGCGAGGACGAGAACCCGAGAGTGGGCGGTACCTGTTTTTGCTCGCTTACTCTCCTTTCCTTGCTCGCCAGGGACAAGGCGGATAAAACCGCGAGTCTGTCGAAGGAATCCTTTGCCTTCCTTCTTCTAGGATTCTGGAGGCTGCGCTCGGCAATTTTAATGGGGGTCATTCTCACGAACCGAACAAAACAAGTGGATATTCTTCCGCCAACAATCACTCTTAATTTTGGGCCCATTAAAGAATTTTTATTATCGATAATTATCCTCTCGGAAAACAACGTGGATCGAGTGGACGTCCGTTCACAATTATTCTTAGTTCCGCACATTGGAGACTTTCTAACAGACGACCCGCAGATAAAATTCTAGATAAACGTTCAGAGAGATTCATTCCGATGTATCTGTGAAGGGTCTTGTCACTGGGAGTGTTGCACTCGGGGAATGCACTCTCGAGTAGGACGCTACTCGGAGAGACGCGGAGAGGATGCACGCGTACTTGCGTCTGTTTTGCATTTCGCGAGAGATCAATCGCGAGCGATAGAAGGCTTTCAGCAGGAAAGATCCTCTTCGTGAGATGCGCATCCTTCTTTTTCTCGCGGGTACGCGAAAGGATTTACCTCGCTTGAAACGCTTCGATATATATCTGAATTGTGCAATCGCCTTTTAACTTGTTTGCAGAGAAAGATAGAAAATATAATTTGAAAGTGGCGTAATACAGTACTAAAGAGGCTAAATAATTAGTTGAAAATTATAAAAAAAAAATTGAAAAATTTTTATCCACAGGCTCTTAACGTATTTAGATGTCAAATTTTGATCATTTTTTTATTAATTTGGAATTAAAAAATTTAAACTTAGCTTAATTAAAACGATATCTTATGTTTCAAATTGATAAATTGCAGAGGATAGTAACCTTCATGATTTCACAATCGAAGCAGATTTCTTCACTCTTAAATATCGCATATGACTTCCAGATGAGAAATGAATCGATACTCTATATTTATCGTTACGTAAGCCACGCGAAATCCATTAAATCCCCTCGACAAAAATACACGTTGCGATATCAACCGCGGTGCAATTTAGTCGCGTGGCTCCGGCTTCTAATGCCTCTGATTTGACCTTTGCTTCTACTTCGGTTTAACCCCACTTTCAAAATCGGCGAATTTATGTGTATCGTGCCATACGTGCCTTGTGCGTACGCGAGACTTCCCACGAGGGGCAGGATGATCCCGTACACCAAGATCATTCTCCACGAATCGGCGAGACGACGTGGCGCGAGATCACATCGACAATCCAACGAGCAAGGAACCACCTCGGGACGCGAACATCCGCGCGGCCCGCCAACAGGGAGCCTCTAGAAAACACTCGCGCACTGCGAAACTTTCACGAAAGGTGCGTTTCTTTCCTCCGATAAAACCAATGTCAAAACACCGAGTGGACGACAACCCGATGAAAACCGCCGTACTCCAGCAAAGCCTAAACGCTTCTCGCTCCTTAGATCCCGGCTGACCCTTTCGTACCTTCAAGGCTGAATTTTTTTCTAAACCATTGACATTCCCAGTGAGCGATCCGGCTAGTTTTGTTTTTACACTTTTTTGACCATTTGCGCACTCGTTATCGACAATCAATCTCCGATCACCATCGAATACTATTCAATCTAGGAACATTCGAGTGATTAGATCTTCGGCTAGCCGCGGCAGCGTCGAGCGACCGTTGTTTCTTCGGGATTCTCCATGATGCGTCCTGAACCCTCGTCTTTGTTGACCCGCGTTCGCAAGATTATATCTTCGGATTTGATGACATTCGATTAACGCGTACCACGTGAAACCGAATGAAAGATTCGCGATTACGACGGAACTAACTTGACGGCATTTTATCCGCGATTTTGCTCGCCGTACAACGAGTCGGGTACCGACGACGATCCGTTCCCTTCACCGGTCGACCGTCGAGTGCCCCGGGCCTCAGGCCCTCTTTGCTCTCTCGACGGCGATGAAAGTCTCGCGCCGAGCAGAACCAACCAGCCGAGTCGAAGCAGCAACTACGTTCAGCTACATTCTGCTGCTACGTTTTCATGTAGCGTAACATTAGCGTTAGCTAGTTCATTAGGTCTTTGTGTTTGTGTACATCTTTAGTCGTTTTAGTTACGTTACTCGTTAAATGCCACGGGAAGAAGAGCACTGAATATTTTTTGACAAGGAGATATTAATTTTCAATTTTTAACGGGATCTATGGTTTTGTAAAATAGCATAAATTAATCTTTATATATATATGAAGGAAAAATTAAAATAATAGTATTATTTTTATAATAATTACGTAATGTGTGCAGAAATAATTATTTTTAGAAATTTTAATAAGCACGTAAAATTAAAATTAATTATCAACAGGAAATTAGGATAGAATTTTTTATAAAAATTTATAAAAAATAATATAGTTGATGGACATACATTCTAGGCAGTAATTTCAACAAGGAGAATCTTATGTTTAATGGTTGCTACTGATTCTCTCCAATTTCCTGAATTAATGCAGATACAAAATGCAACCGTAGAATATAGTTTTACGTATCTTTGAACTTTTACATTGATCTCTAAAATTAAATAAACATATCTCACTTTAAGATTTCGATAGAAAACAATTAATTTTATGAAAAATGAATTCGATACAAAATTTGAAATATTTCACAGAAATAAGAAATGCTTTCTCTGTCATAAGGAAAATTATGGAATATCGTTCCGGTTTACGTGACATCGCCAAGCAAACCGGTATAAGAGTTTCCCAAATTTCTTAAATTCTTCGGTGCGAATCGATGCTAAAACTTATCCATGCTCCAATTAATCTTCGACAGTTTAGAAACATAAGACTTGACTAAGTTCTGGACCAAAACCGGATTAGACTGAAAAATCACTGTCTATGACCGATCGACCCCCTTTTGAAGTTAGAATTTACGTCAAAGGGACCGGCTCTATGATACACGATATGATACACGATATTCACGTGAGGGTGAACCGCTTTTTAATTACGATTTCGGTATAATTGCGATATTCGATATAATTGCGATTGTAGTCATTGATTAATAATATAGCGTGACTGAAAAAATAAATAAAATATTTGGATATCAGTAATTAAATATATTTTCTTAGAAAAGTAGACATATTTATATACAAGAGATTTCCAAAAACATCTTTATCGCATTTACATTTTTGAATCTAGATGAAATTTTATTCAAAAAAGTCTTAATAAATTATTAAAATAATCTCAAAAACTTTGGCGATTTGTAAATTATCGGATGAAAATTTTTCCAAATTCTTACGTATCAAAGTATTTCGAAAATCTCGGATATTTCTCTTCTCAGATGAGTTCTAGACTGCACTTCAATTTTTGTGCAACAATGTACAGTCGGCATTCTGTATTTTTTATATTTAATTAAAATACTTTTAAACGTATCAGGAACTCTAGAATCTTTTGAACAACATCAAAACTCTATTAATTACATTCTATGAAATTCGAAAAATGGGGTGGTAACTTAACTTCCCTGAGCAGTATCGATTCAAGGAAAAATCACTGTCAGTCGTGGTCAGTGACGCGAAGTCGCCAGTAAGGTTACCGCGGCTTTACCGTTAAAGTCCCCTCTCTGGGCCTTCGGCCACTTCTCGGGCCCTCTCCTCCGACCCCTTGTAAATCCACCGCGATATTCCGCGCGATCGCGTTTCCACTCCGGTGTCTCTCGCTCCCGTCCTCAGTTGTTCGCCGTCTTTTTTTAATCATTTGCCAACGTCAGCCTGGGCCCCTTTCACCTCCAACTTACCTCTTCTCCGTAGGCACTTAAGAAACGGAGGCACACACACATACATACACGTACAAACAGAGATGTGTCGCATTTCTAGAATAAGAAATTGATGTAATTAAAAAACATGACAGTGCTCTAAGATAGCGGTTGTTAATTGATAGGATTCTAGAAAATTGATTTTAGCAAATTGAAAAATTTGTTGCTATAATACAAACTTACAGCTTGTTCCAGATTTCTTACTCTAATAATTTTTTCTTAAAAATTAATGTATTTTTGTTTAGAATTTTTATTTTGGCGTATCTCTATGTCTTTTCGAGAGAGAGAAATTTAACTCGATTTTTTCGCTATCTAAATATTTTGATTACATACATTTGAAATATAATCCTAATAAAAGGGAGATTTATATATAAATATTAAAAGTATGGTTTTAACAAAAGTCTGACAAATTAACATCATGAACATAAAGAAAATGCACGAACTTTCCCCTTTCGACGGAAACTTCACTTTTTTAAAGCGGTCATTACAGACAAGTTGTTGAAGACACGAAACATGTATAACGGATTAACGAGTCGGAAAAGCCGTGTCTGCTTTCCTTCCGTAAAATCTTCAGGCTGCCACAAATAATTGTATATCCGTGTATTTATGATATAATTATATATTCTATATTTCTTCCTATTCTATATCCTAGTTACTACGAAGTCTTTGGCCGAATAGGTCTCGTCGAATATTCGTGTTGACACAATATGATAAATTATATAAATAAAATTGTTAGAAATTTTTGTAAAGACTACTGAATTAGAAAAATCAATGATTAGATTGAATTTATCGATTGATTTAAAAATTCTTATCTATCTTTTTATATTTCATTATTCATTTATGTTTCATCTTTCTTATCGTTTTCATAAAAATTTTGATCGAATTCTTGCTTTTAATTTTTATTGTAAAATAAATTATCTAATTATATGAATATAATTAAATAGCGAAAATATAATAAGAATACATTGTTCTTCAGTTAACTTTATTTAAAAAAGGAATATTGGTATTATCTAAGTAAAAAAATAATTACAATATATATATATATATATATTTCACAATCATATATCACGCTTATAATATAATAATTTTGAATAATTATACAAAAATTTAAGTATATAGGTTCGATTCCATTAAATTATATTATGAATTTAAGACAAAGGGATAAGAATTTCGAGCGTAGCCACAAGATCGTATCGACGATTTGTTTGAAATTGCAAAGGAAGGAACTTTAATGCGAGGAGTAATATCTCAGCTGTTAAAACAATCTTATCTTTCGATCGGTTCGCGTGATTCTTCGACGAGAGCGCGGTTGGTTGCGTCCGACGGATTCACAGCTCGGTCGTTCAAGTTCCAACCATCGAATGTTCAAGTTCAAAGTACCGAATGGCGTCATCTGACAGAATTTCGTAGTACTAGCTTTCGTTAGGGCAGCGTAGCGATGGCAAGCGGGGTAAAGGCACACAGCAAGTGCTCCGATGTCTCATATGGCGGATACCCGAAGGGACGACGCCGGTGTCAATACGGAGAATCATGACTTTCCCACGGGGCAATCGATAGCTCAGTCCTTGGTTCGTTAACTCGATTAGGAAGATGTGAGTATCGAGATTATTGTCAATCAGAGACGGCTCGTTCGTTTCATTCAGCGTCGCTCGTATGGCCTACTTTTTTCTTTCAGGAGGGATCTGCGCCGTGTCAGTGCATCAGTTTTCAGCCTTACCATGAGATTGTTGCCTCTAAAATAATTCAGCATGACGAATTTATCTAGCTGCGTGTCGTACCTCCTTTTTACGTGCTCAAATTGTTTGCGCGTGAGACAGCGATGAGGTCTATCGGGCAGTTAGTCTAAAAGAGTTGAGCTATGGCTGAAGGTGGAACGGAGCCAAAGTCTATTGACGGTCAGATCTCGAGAGGTCAGTTAGAGATAAACGAATGCCTCGGTAACTGGTTGACGTACTTACAGGTTCGTATGCTTACGGTAGTACTTCCGTCGTGTTGCCACGTTGTACAATAAAATTGTCCTCTCGCACAGACTCTTAATGGCCTATGTACAGCTGGTACTAAACTGGCCCAGTCCCTGCAAGCGCTTCTCTCTGTGCATGACACAGTGGCGCAGTGCCGTCTGACAGGCCAATGTCTGGCCGGGTGGGAAGAATTGGCGAGAGCCACGCACATAGCCAGCAGTACTGTTAAAAATCATGTGATTACCGCTCTGAGAGATCATGAATCTCGTGACAATGACGGGGACAAGCATGTTAGTAACTTATATTCAGTCAAACTCTCTTTGTTGTTAAAGTTATTGACGTAACTGACAGGGTACTTCCACTCTTTCAGGATATTCTCAGAGAAAATCTCTTGACGTTCATAAACTTGCAATATCAATTTTGCATTGCTTGTTGCGAGTGCTTGGGTAAGCCATTTTAGAGAGATGACCTAGCGTTGAAATATAAAGTTACATTTTCGTAGAAATTGGATTAAAGTAGGAAATTTAAATAATTTATGATTATATTTTGATTGTGGTGGAATTAAGAAGGTTCTATTTCCAATCGTTAATTCCGACTATTCAGGTGGCATGGCGGAATGCTCTTGTTCTCAAAGTGGCAGCGGCGATTGCGACATCGCCGCGCTTCAGCAATGCTTCGAGCGTCTCTACAGCTCGCCGGTACCGCCAATTTCCTCCTCGTCCACCCAGCAGTCCGCGCAGAATTATCGGAGGTCTCCTTTACCGTATTCGTTGTTTCCTCTGCAGGTAATTGGGCATTTTTTGCAAACATCGGCATCCTTTTTTTGTCACAATAAGCGCGTCACGCTCGGCTTCGTGTACCAAGGTTCAGAGGAGATGGTCGGAAACGGCGGCGGCGGAGATGTCGGGCGAGTCCGCCGAGAGCACGATGAGGCGTTGGTCGATGCCCTGGGATTGCAAACACGTTATAGAGTGGCCGCGCCAGGACGCGAGGTCGCGATTAAGGGTGCCTCAGCAGGATCGCAGTAGGTCGACCACGCCTGACTCGGTGTGGAAAACGTCGATGGCTAGTCAGGACGGCCTCCAGGAAGCCATTCAGCTATTGTCTTGCAAGCCAGGTAGCAAAACCTCAGTCCCTCGTGACGGTTCGCGATGACAACGTATACGATTTTTACACAGCGAAAGGAAATTTCGCGGGAAGTTGTTCTCCGCGAAATATGGTTGAGAAATTGTAACTCATAGAATCATATCTTGAAAAAAATTTGAAATAATCATCTGAAGGCGGACGCTCGATTCCGAGTACTCAATACTTTTGCTGAATGACTTTCCCTTTCCTTCGTAATTTTGTCTAATTTTTGTAAGATCGAAAGGACGGATTTGGCGGGCTAAATATAAATTATAATTGTCCCGTTTTTTGCGTTCTCGAATCTTACGATCCGAAGGTTATACGTTGTGCAGGAGTTCGGCCGTCCAATCAGCTCTCGGCTTACACTAGTCAGCATATCCCGGGCGTCACTTTGACGACCTGTAATTTCGACTCGAATTACGACTCCGCTATTTGGTCGGGGTCGCGTAGGATAGGTTCACCTAGATGCTGGCCTCAGGACTCCAGCGATCATTCCGATCAATCCGGGCATCGCGATAGCGATCACAGTGTTCACAGCGAGCACAGGGATTCGGGTAAGGTTTTCTCATCGTCGTTGTTCGCGATCATAAAGTTGTTAGAGCCGATAAAGGATCGCGAAGGGAATGATACGTGATGTTGCTACAGAACAGAGCGGTGCCAGCGGCAGTCACGGCGATAGCAAGGACAGCATTCACTCCCATTGCGATCATAGAGAAACCGAAACCGGTGAGTGCGTTAATGTCGTGCTCGTGACATTTCGTTTTGTACCGTTGAAAAATTTTCGGGAGTGTGACGTTAAGGCTTGAACGAAATTCAAGGGCAATGATCTCAGATCGTACGTTTCTTTGAAGGTACAGCGGACACACTGCCGTCTCGCAAGAGCAGCTCGTCGACCGACTCCTGCGTCTCGGCACACAGCCGATCGGGTTCGGAAAGCGCGGGTGGCGGGGTAAATAAATGAGATCAGTTATTTCCTCACTGTTAGAGAAAGAGAGTGAAAGTGAGAGAATGAGAGGCGGGGAGAGAGAGAGAGAGAAAGAAAAAGAAGATACAGTGTTAGTAAATCTAAGTTTATTAAAACTTGGTGCCTTCCGACACCGACATCCAGTGAATAAAAAAAAGATGTTCGTACTGACATTTTCGCATCACAAACTTTTCGCGGATCTCGCGATTTCCAGAGAATAACAGATAAATTCTACGTATATACAAGAGCAATATGTAAAAGAAAATTAAATAAAATGGCTAAAATGCAACGCTACAAAATGATACACATATAGGATGCATGCAGTTGAAAAGAATGATGGCGTACGAATAACTTTTACTCGCTGCGGTTGCACTCTTCTATTTACACTCTTTCGTTATGTTACACAACGCTTCGATGTTTTAGAAACTAGTCTCTCGCCTTCTTCTCTCATACAGACATAAACGTCGCTGATTTTAGGAGTGCACGAGGTCGCAATTGTACTCGATGTGGAGCGGTGGCGACCTGTCCTTCATCAAGTTGCCGGAGAGCAACGAGATACAAGATGAACATCCACCCACTTAAATATCTGACACTTTTGCTTTGTACTCGAAATGTATCCGAAAAAAATCTCAACCTTTGAATCACTGAACTATGAAACGATCTCTTCTAAGAAATATCTTTGGAGAAATATTCTCCCATTTTTTTTGAAGAAATTCTCTGTACATTGAGAAAATAAAATAAACTCGAGAGATTCTTCTCTCGAAGTCACTTTTGAAAAACAAAGCCTTGTAGAAAATGATTTTATTCTACGTTTTATCTTTTTACGAGAAATCTTCTTTTTGATTGTACTTGAAGAAATTTTCTGTATTTCATGATTTTTACATGGTCCAGTGATCCAAAAATAAATCGTCGCCACGATAAGACTTGTTGACCCGTGAATTCACTTAGAAATGCGATCAATTTTATTTGTGATGTATACATGTTTGATATTTGTGATGGCGCGAGTTAGTACGTGCATATTGAGTGTGCAACTAATGATAGAAAAAAATATATAAAGAACGTTATACAGGCTGTCCACTTCGTAATGTTTGGTAAATCACACGTGATGGAAGTCGCAGAAGAGCATCACTGTCGACGATTAATTTTTATTATTTAAATATATAATATATATACATAAAACATATATATTATACATTTTGGAAAAAAAAGATAAAAGGGAGAAAAAGTGATTGTTTTCATCATTTTCAACAAAAGTGATGGAAAATATATCAGAGAATGCACCGTTATAAATTTAATTTAAACAAATTTTTTAATTACAAATTATTTGACCGTTTTGATGTTCTGAAAACATATTTAAAGAATTTTTATTAATCCTGTTACGAAGTGTAGCTCCGTCTGCGTTAAAAAAATGGACGTTCTGTATGTTGTTAAAACTCGTATATACAAATGTACGTATGATTCAATTGAGGAGTATCGCTCAATTACGAGGACTACTCTCTGTTCTCTCGAATCCTACTCGATACCAAAGTGCACGCGCACGTGATCGTTATTTCCGCGCTCTGTCGCGTCGGATAAACTTCGAGAGTGTCTTCGCACGCATCTCGTTAAATATCACTCGATCTCGAAGCATATCACATTCCACGCGAAGAAACGGCGCGTTTTTACCTTACCCTAATCGTTATTGCGTGCATATCAACTGCCCTAGAGATACACAGTGTTACCGCTCGTAAATTTTCGAACATTTCATACATGTCCCATATATTACATATAGATATATTCAGTACATCTGCATATAACATAAGCAAAGATCAAACAAAATAGAATCTTCGTATGTTTTTTTTTACTTTAAACGCTTTTTAATGTATTTTCGGAGATATTAATTTGTCATTCTCCCTCTACCGCTTTTACAAGTTTTAGAGACTTTATATAAAATATTTACATGAATGTATTAATGAATTTAAAGGTGAGATTAAACTTTGTTATACGGTAAGTAGAAGTACTTAAAAATTGTTTCTGCAAGTAGCATTATTTTACAGAATGTCCGGAAATTTATCAGCGGTACTGTAATACACAATATTCTTTCTCAGAAGAATTTCGAGAAGAGTCTTACGTGTGTAAAGCGATCTCGATTTTCTTGATCGAGAGCGATTTGTTGTATGTACAATTTTACTTATGGCACGGACGCAATAATAAAGATTTTTGATGTTGTACGAATAACCTATCGTTGCCCGAGTGCGTTCTTAGTAAAAAAAAAAAAAAAAGAAACAAGAAGCTACATTTACAATATTATATCATTGCAGTCATATACAAAGACCAGGTTGTGCCTGATCGCGTTCGAGCTCGACAACACGCAGATTATTATATTCCCACGTTGTCGGTAGTCTGCGATTTCTTAAATTATAAAGTTCGTTAAAATCTCTTAAAAGGACGACACTGAAATTATTTTGTGCAAAACTTCCAAGTTTTGTCACAATCGCGATCGATTTTCGAAATCACTTAAAGTCGCCTTCGAGCGAATTCATTCCGTATTCAAAGAATCGAATTATGAGGCGAATACCCTTTCAAAGTAATTCTAAGATCGCAGATTCGTTAACTTATTACCATCATAAACGCTGGACGGTTTTTCAAAGAATTAAACTTCATGTGTATATCAAGATCAGAGTTCTCACTTTTATGCGATGATAAAACGTTGGATTCTTTATAAGAAGAACTATCTTCGCGATTGTTATTGTCTCTTTCGAACACTATGCATACGCAATTTAGAAGCGACGGCTAATCCATTGCGTCTTCGCCCAACTCATCCTCGTCCTGACCGTAGTCGTCATATTGCGGGTCCTTCAGGTCGTCCTCCTTGCTCCCTTCCGAACACAGCGTGCATCTCGACTCGTTGATTCCGTAATTGACGCACGTACTGCCTACGCACTCGCAGCAACCGTCGTGGAACCACCTGTAGCTCGAGGCGCCCATACTCTGGCAGGCCGCCCGACATTTGTTCCAGGAATTGCATTGCGCCATGAACGCGACCGTGCAGTTCAGCGTCATCACGTTCGGCTTTAACGGATGCAACTCCTCGTTCGCGGTTTCTGCCAATCAAAAAACGTATCGTTGACTCGTGAGCATTTAATCAACATCATTTGCGTCTCGATGAGTTTAATCATAAAAATCTTTCACAGATTAAATTATTGATGGTTATTTCATTAGTAAATTTACGCTACGTATTCCGCGAAGGGATTGTTTTTTTTTTTTTCTATGTAACATTCGTCTCGATTAATTATATTGCGCGCGATATATCGGCCGATACGGGCGCCATCAGTTTTTTCGTGGTTCTCAATTCCGTGCACGATAATAGTCAGGCGCTTTCTCTCGATGATGCAATTTCGATACTTACGCATATGATATTTCATTTCGTTCCCGTGTTTCGGCGTGAACGACCCTACGTCAAAGTCTACCGGATACGTGAAGGTGAGCCATCTCTCGAGCGGGTCCGGCTCGGCCGTGAGAGCCTGGAAGAGCGCTGGCACCGGCTCGCTGAACTCCTCCACGTGAGATTTCTTGCTCAACGGGTTGTCAGTGGTATTCGGCTTCGGGCATAGATCTGCGCATGGAAATGTGTTACGTCATTTATGTAGGATGTTCGGAAATTATCCCCGTTTTTTTTTCCGTTCTAAAGGAAAGTAGGATAAAACCGGATAGGCGGTTTAAATTAGGTACTTATCCGTTCCCTCTCTCACAAAATATTCTAATGAATTAAAAATCGCTAATAACGTTTAACAGTTTAAAATTATCGCTAATAATATTTAACAGTTTATAATTATTATAAATTTTATTTTCTATACAAAATATTTCAAGAATGATATCAAGATATTTTATAGAGTTATATTCTTGAAATAAGGGATAAGTGATCAGAGATTTTATTTTGAAATAGTTAATTCTAGTTCAACAGGAAGAAATTTGTAACGATTATTGCACACAGGCATTACAGCGAGCAATAAAATGCCTAGTATTTACAAATATCTATAAAATATCGATTACTTAAGTTCTTAATTCAAAACATTTAATATCGTTAATTTTATATACTTTTATTTGTACTTATGTGTCTATTTTATGTATCTCTTTTCATAAATTATAAAATGTTATGATTTCAGTGTTAAAATTCCTGTATATTAAATCAATTATATCAATTAGTAAAAAATTAATTTGTTTGAAATGTACAAAAGAAAATTTTGTCTAAAATCGATGTAGCTACAATTAAAATTTTGGTTTTATCCAACTTTCTCTTCGTTTATCCTCATTTTTGTCATTAAATGCTTAATATTGTATATATCTTGTAATTATTAGTTTTAATGATTTAATACAATATTGTCTATATATATAATTAGAATAGGTTTTGTTTCCAATAATGATACGATATATCTGATAAATTAAAATATCAAGCAGGATTCGATTATCCTTGACGGCATCTTACCTACGCATGAGCAGCACTCATCGTACAGATAGCTCAAGCACGAGAAGCAGTCTTTGCAACAGGTGCAGGTGACCAGGTCGCACTTGCAGCTCTGTGTGAGCATGCATTTGCTCACGACGCTGGCGCAAATCGCCTCGTTGCACGCTTCCGAGCGTTTCGTTGCGGTCGTCAGCAACAGAATCCCGACGGCAGCCGCGAGGAACAACGCGCGCCAACTCGTCATCCTATTTGGGATAGATTCAATTTAGTTGCTTTTTATTTAACTTACACTGCTGCACAAAATGTCTCACTTTGTAGATATCGTTACACGTGTACGTATTCCGAGAAACAAAGGCAAGGTGACTCTGTTTTGGAAAAAAGATAAAAGCAAAGAAATTCTTTTAGGATTTTTATTTAGGTATAAATAAACAATAAACAATTCTGGAGTCCTTTGAAATTGTACTGGACATAAATTGAAATGTTTAAATTATACATGTTATAATAGAATGGCAGTTTGTCAAGATATAAGTTTGTCACGTCTTGAAATTTTTGTATTAAATAAATTATTAGTAAATTCAGTAGTTTTATACAATGTAAGTTTTTAAATTAAAAGAATATAGAAATTTTACAATTAAGTAAAGAAAAGAGTTTAATGCAAATAAAATAAAAGTCGTATATATTACATGGAATTTTCTGTGTAATTATGAAAGAATTATGAAAAGAAATATTAAAAGAATTATGAAAAAAAGCAAGATCCATTGGTATTTTTTCTAAAATAGTTGAAAAAGAATAGTACAATTTCAAGAACAGTTTGAAATTCAGAGTTTATCTTTACACAAGTTGTAAGAGTTTTGTTAAAATTTTTTCATCTAATCCATTATTCTAGTGACGGTCACGATATCTTATCAAAAGTGTATATACTGTCGCTTTTTTTGTTTTCTAATCTGTGTAACAAAATAATTTTGTTAGCAGAGATAAAAAAAGATATGAGCTTTCTAATGATACATTGTAATATTTTCAAGTATGCTGATTGTTGTAGAATGTTTGGAGTAAATTTTTTGTACATAAGAAGATTTCCTCTAAAACTTTAAAGTAGAAATTGCGGAGAGCTTGATGGTACTAAACCATGGTAACCAAACCCCACAGACCTACTTGATCGTATTACCGCTGATAATTATACGGCCGCGTTCAACCGCAGTCCACGTAATTTTTATGTGCACTTTTCCCCACGCATATGTGGACGTAAACTATTGTCTATTTATTCGTAGATGCCGGACAGCATACGATTATAACGTTTCCCTGCTCGCGCCGGAGTGGCATTACGTTGATGAGAAGAACGATTATGCCGACGAGGCCCGATTAAGATTATTAAGAATATTCACGAACGTGAGTCAGGGTGTCATTAAGCGGGAACGCGTGCTAAAAAGAATGAAATTTCAGTCTCCTCTCCTGGCAAGCGCTGCTATAACGTGCTAACCCGAGCAATCAGCGTAATGTTGCTCCTCTCCATTCCAGGGATAACGCCGAGGTCACCATTTAAACTCGTTTAAGCCTTCGCAAATTCGGGGCCTCTTTGCTAATGGAAATGGAAGTGATTTCGCTTCCTGCGCGAAGGAATTGTCGTGGAAATTCTGAAGCTCATTTATTACGGCGAAGCGGACTTAATACGGATTTTCTTTAAAGTTATACACGCAAATATAAACAGAGAAAGCTACATTCTTGCGAGAATTGAGATACATCCTATGTAGAATATTATCTAC
>VBVQ01000684.1:0-50472 GCA_011636635.1 Tetramorium simillimum
ATATATAAGAAAGAACAATTCACTGATTCGCAGAAGTATCGAATTTTAGAGAAGCTATCTTTTAGCTTCATATTTTTAAATTATTTATCGATTTATTCACGCTTTTGCATTAAAAAGAATTTTAACCCAAAACTATTCTTATATATGTAATATTTCTTATACCTTATATTCCTTAAAATATAAAAATTTTATGCGGACATTTATGTGGGCAAACGCTCTTTTAACTAATTTAATTATTAAAAATAATAATTAAAGTTTTCCTCTTCCTTTAAAATTATCAACCATTATTATAGTAAGTAGGTCAGTTAAATAATGTGAAAGAAAAGATAGGAAAATACATCTAACAAATTTCTCAGACTTTTGACAAACTGCGGATGATTTATTGTGGCTCGCAGCGATATTTGCATCGCACACGCTCTCGCACACAACAACAAATAATGACACATAACGACTGTTCTATCGTATGAAATTATCGTAATAAGTTTCCCTTGCAGATCTAGAAGATGTATGAATCGATGAAACGCTGGATTAAATCAAATCGCTGGCGGATCAGCCCCTACATTCCTCGCGATCGGCGTTGGCCGGCCAATCGCAAATGAGGGTCTTAACTTGGAAAATCAAACCGGCCGGGCATTGCGTCTTGATCGGTTTGCCGTGGACGCAGCGGAAGTACTGTAAAAAATACACATTATGTAAAAGCTGCTTCTGCACATTTGATTGCATAAAAAAAAGCACAGCTTAGAATGTCGCGTTAAGAGAAGCTATTCTGAAGAAGTGCTCTTTAAATATTTGATGATTGCTTGTTAGAGTCACAAAGATTTAATTTCGCACTCGAAATCGAAAATCCGCGATCTCGTACATCTTGAATAATTATTAGAAATGTAGATCGATTCGAAAATACTTATTCTCGAGCGTACCGTTGCGCAATCTTTGCTGGGGACCATATTGTCGCCATTGCACTGAACATCCTTTTCATCAGTTGGCTTCGACGTAGACTGTGTAGGACGAGGCACTTCGGTAGTTGCCTCGGGATTTGTGGTGGGTTTGGGTTTTGGCTTCTCACCTGTCGAAGGTGTAGTGCTAGGTGGCCTGTCCCATTCGGGCTGAAAACAAATTGCGATTATTACTTTCGGTTCTTGCACCCTTCGATTTTAACGAAATGTCCTTCACTATTTAGGTATGTACCATCTGAGTGATTTCAATCAAATTTCCAGTTAATCGGCAATTATTTTATCGAGTCTGCAGTATTTTATTAGCGCAATTATTTGTTATTCGAAAAGGAAGCTAACGATCGGTTTAAAATAGATAAAATAAAAATTGGAGACGACACAATTAAAACTTTTACTGTAAGCTGCCGGTAAAACTAATTGCCGATTAATCGGAGTCTTTCGTAATATTAATTGATTAATGCCTTACCCTGGGAGTTGTCTTGTAATCCTTGGGCGTTACTGTGTAACCCTTCAGACCGTTGTAGATTGTAGTCATGAGAGGATTCGGAGGACCGCAGAGTCCTCTGAAGTCGTCCATGTCGACGGCCCAAACCATGGCACCGAGATATTTCCCTTCCTTGATAAAGTTCATTTTGTGGACAATACTGTCAGCGTCCTCGTAGCCAACCCATTGAGGAGCTTTTCCTTCTTCTACCAATCAAGATTTGTTATTAATTCAAACTAATTGCAAACTAATCTTGTTTAGATTAAAATCTGATGAGCACCAAATACTAAAATATGTTTAATCTAATTTTATAAGGAAAATGGATGCAAAAATAGAGAATTTTAATACAGAATAAGTGCACTAATAAATAAGTTAGCAGTGAATGAGCATTATATCACATAATGCATTTGATATAAACTTATTTTTCAATGGAAATAAAATAAAACTTTAAATTTTGATCCCATTTAAACTATAATTAAAGCTTCTGAAAGACAAAAATGTGACAAAATTAATATTTCCATTTAATAAAGGAATTGAATTAGCGAACAATATTTTCTAAGCGGTCATTCACTGCGGTGCATTCATCCTGTAATATTTATAAAACGATTTTCTACACTTTGTTTATCGGAATTTCAAGAATAATCGCAAGTCATACCGCGAGATTATAGTAAGAAATTTTTATTCTAACGTTTACAATATTAAACTTACTATTGTACATGTAGGGTACCTTGCCCACGTCATCGTAGTCCTTGATCCATCCATTTTGATTTGGTTTTCCAAGTTCCATACAGATCTAGAAAAATAAAAGAATTTTGACGTAACGAATGCGCCTTCTGACATTGCTCAGCTTCCACTTATTTCAACCGTCTCCGGATCGATCACTTACCTCGTAATAAGATAAGAATCCTTTAGCTCCGGTGTATTTGCCGGCATTGCCGCCACCCGCTTCCTTGTTGATGTAAGTACCAGGCTTGAAGTTGTTATTGCCCTGACTGAGAGTGAAAGTACGTCCGTACAACGGGATTCCTACAACGAGCTTGTTGGCGGGACATCCCTTGTCCTCCCAGAGTTGAAGACCATCGTGCTGAAATAATGGCAATAATCTCATATATCGATGGACCAGTACTTGCATCACAAGTGACAATTTTAAGATAATTGTCAAGTTGATTCCATTTCTAATTAACATAATAATGGAATATATATAATAATAACTTTTACCAACTTTTATTTTGAATCGATTATTATATTATTATTTTGATTATAAGAATGTCTTTTCATTAGAGAAAAATATAGAAAATTTACCACGTTCAGTTTCTCATAGGCATACTGATCGTGAGGCCTCCTGTAGAGCGGGCTGTGGACATCAGCAAATCCACCCCAATTGCCACGGAGATCGTAAGACATCACATGAATGGCATCGAGGAGTCTACAATTATTAATTAATTAATTAAATAAATTTATCAAGTTCCGTATATACTAAAATGTATGAATAATTTGCTGTGTCATATATTATATTTCACATTTTATTCGCCTATGAATACGAATTTATATAAATGGAATTAATCTAATTTACAAAGTGTTCATTTACAGAAGAGATACTCACTCGCATAATTCTGGCACGTGGTATCCCTCGTTGAGACGGAACGTGGCCATTGGCACCGCCATCGTGATCTCCCAGCCTTTGCCAGCCTTGTCGAACGCGGTCCTCAGCTCTTCGACGAAGTAGAAGAAGTTGTTCTTGTCGCTGAAGGTGCCACCTCTGTCGGTAGCAGCCGGGTATTCCCAATCAAGATCGAACCCGTCGAACTTATACTTGTTCATGAAATCTGTCAGCGAGATTAGAGATTTTATTAAGTCTCTGCATATTCAATTTCTGAGAAAGATGTCGAGTAAAAAGTTTTTTCAACTGTACTCTTAAATTATATTTAACTACAATATAATAAATCAATCTTTCCGCGGTTTCCAATGTTTACTGTCTACGATTACGCGAGGTTCTCAACTGTTACGATAACTGAGCAAATTTCTTTTTTCCAGTATTACCATGAATGAAGCGTCATGCTTGAATTATGCTCACCGACGACGCTGCTGATCAGCGAGTCACGCCTGGCTTTCACGCCCACCATCTGACTATACTTTTTACCACCCTCGCCCCAGCCACCGATTGCGACCTGGGTCTTCAGGTGCGGATGCTTCTCCTTCAGAGCGACGAACTTGCTGAAGCCGCCCTTCTGAACGTCGAGCTCCTCATCGAGGACGAGCACTCCCCAAGTGACGTTGCTCACGCCGATGAAGGAGTAAATAACATGCGTGCACATGTCAGCGGGAACATCGTCGATGCCGTAGCTGCCTACATCCGGACGGTAGATAGCCCAGTTGCTGAAGTAACAGACAATTCTTGGAGCCTCTGAAATATACATACATCATTTATCTTAGTCGCGTATCTAACTTATGATTAATCGTTATCGGATTGCAAATTGCCTGTGGAATGTAATGAATTTTAATTTTTCAATGGTTTCCTTACTTTATGGTTTCTTTACTTCTTCAAAACTAGACAGAATTACAGAGAAAAAAAAATAAGAAAAGCATAAGAACGCAATCCCGAAAAGCTGCAAGGCCATAATAATATTCAATCTATGTTTTAACGCAATAATGACGCGAATTAACTTTTCATGCGTTAATTTTATCTTATCACGAAAAATAAAACGCACCAGCTGCTCCGTATGCCAGGAGCGCCAGGAACACTGGCAAGGAAAACGTCAGCTTTCCCATTGACGTCATTTTGGAATCTGTAATTAAAAAGAAACAGAGAGACAATTTTTAGCAAAATAATCACAAGATAGCAAACATATATTATTATTCGCTATAATAAAATATTAAATTTATCGCGCAGGTTGTCTTAATTTCCAAATCTCTTTGAACATTTTTCTCACAGCTTTAAGTGAATACGATGTTACCTTAATATGCGTAGGCATGTACACACAGCCGATCTCTTTATTATAATAAAGTGTAAGCAAGCTCTCTATATTTCTATCTAAGGAACCGCAGCGTGTCCTCGTGCGATTAACTCGGCACTCGGCGCGTTTCTGCATCGCGATCGGTCGGCCGAGCGCTTCGTCCGGCCTTCGCGGAAATTTCTTGGAGCGTAAAACGATCGATTTATTTTCAAAGTGCCCAGGGGGAATGATCTATGAACGACCGGTTCTCCGATGAACGTTGACACCATCGTGAAGCCTCCGCGCGGCTATGTGTACCGCGATAATGACGCCCGGCTCATCCGTGCATGAACGCGCGACTAAAAAGCCACGTCTTCATCCGGCGGGATCGTCTTCCCGCGATCGCGAAACCTGGTCTCACGACAGGAATTCATCTTTATGCAAATGCGCGCATAAAAATTAATTTTTTTTAATAGACTAATAAAGGAAGGAAATTATTACCGTAACGAGGACTATGACATCGATTAATAGAGAGTTTAAAATTTAGCGAACGTATGATATATTTTTAGCGCGAATTACTTAAAAACTATCGGTTTATCGATTTATCCGCGATATAAAATGGTACTCGGATAAGCTTCATATTCTGACGCTTTATAAATGGCTGTGATTAAATTAATTTAATACGGCATCGATCGTTCTGTCGTACTGACATGTTCTGCTATTACAAATATTATAATATATATTATTCAAATGTGATGTATATTCATACGCCTATTATAATACCGTCAATGTTTTAATGGATGTTAGATAGACGTTAATGATATCTAACTGTTAATAGCTGATTATATATTCAACTGTCCCAGTCAGAATGAACCTATCGATCCGTCTTTGAATAGGATTAAACGAATAACGGATAACGGTTACACACAGGTCCCGTATAATTGGATTATCCTATAATATTAATACGGATTAAGAAACGAAATTAAAAATTTCGAAGAATGTAGAAGGGAAAATGTAAAACTAATGATCAAATCCGGAAACGAGAAATTCGGTTGGTTGCAACGTTAACTTATTGAACTCATTCTCATGAATTACAATTTCCTCGTTCTGTAGCTGGATTTTCAATCACGGGTATAGAGTTGGAATTGGAGTTACATTTTTGAGAAAAATAAAGAAAAATCACGTATCTTCCAGTGAATCACAATATTCATTCAACCATAAGATTTAAGGAGCGAAATTCAAATTAAAGAAGATGTAGAATTGATGATCAAATTTCGAAATAAAAGTCGATTGATTGCAATCTATTGAACTCATTCTCGCGTTGAATCACTATTTCCGTAGTTGGATTTTCAATCGGTTATCCAACAGAATTGCAGTTACAGTTTTCAAAAAAAATTGAGAAAATCACGTGAATCTCTTCCAATAAATAACGATATATTCATTCAACAACATTCATCCATATGATTTGAGATGTTATTAAAGTCGGATATTCTAAACAAGATCGCAAATTGTCATACGAAATTACGATCATATATGTTCTAAGGATCATCGTCACGTATTCCAACGAAGTTGGAAAGAATCGAAGAAGGAAACGAAGGATTGCTCCCGAGAATTTCCCGGCGCAATCTTCATCCGACATAGAGGAAACAGAATTACGGCCGTACAATAAAGTTTTGCGGCATTATAAAACGTACTCCGGGGGAAACCCTCGGTTTATCCCTGCGTAAAATTGAGCGGACGCTCGTGGCCGTTTCGCTCCCACCGTAAGAAAAGCGAGCGGAAGTCGCAGCGCGGCACTCGCTCGCGCGTTTCATCGACTCGGCGCGAGGCTCCGTTTCCAAATAATTATGTAAAATGCACCGAGCTGCGCGTGTACGGGTTTTATACCTCGAGGAGCCGGCGGACAGCCGTGGATACCGGTGTTGCGGGTCTGTCACGGGCGTGATAAGAGTAGAATTAACGACCGAGACCTCGGCCGGCGAGACGACGATGGGGAAAACGAAACTGTTTTGAAGTTATAAAATTCTTCCAAGTTGTTTTCCGCCTCTAGCCTGCCCGCTCGACCCCCTTTTCCCTGGGACGGGACCGGCGCGCCGGATAACGATCCGATTTCGGCGACGGGGAGCTGCGCCTCTCGGGAGAAATCAAAGACCGTCCTTCGGATTCTACGACCGCCGCGTGTCGGGCGAAAGAAACCGGGATGATGTCGCAGCGGTGGTTAAAAATAAATGAGACGGACGAAAACGCACCGCGTGCGGCCAGCCTTCGCGTCCTCCGCGCGGCAGCCGCCCAGGATCCTCCCGCTCGCGAATTAAGATGCGCGATGCGGAGCCGATTCTTGCGAGACTCCTGAGTTCCGCTCGTTACACTTGGAATACAAACGCCGGTCGAGTCGACAAACGAGTTTCTCGGGCGTATAATGTACTGGTAAATGCCTTTGTCTCGTTTAACTATAAAGTTAATTGTAAAGCATCTGCTGACCAATCTCAAAAATTGAGTTTAAAATCGCCCAATTCCGTTGATTCAAATAATCCTTCGAATAATCGATCTTTTTTTATCGGCACCGACAATTTAAATGACCAACTTTCAGCTTTTCTATTAAATCCCCAAAAGCGTTAATTCTATTCTATTTCGCGCATTATTAGACGAAATACTATCTCAATTGAGGACGAATATGGAAAAGAATAAAAGCACCAGAAATAAAATTTTTCGAACAAATTTGGAGTTCTCTATTCAGTACTTATATGAGTATTAATAATAAATATTTTTCTAGAAATTGAAATAAATTTCTCTGATACTTTTAACCTCTACTATTGTATGCAGCATGGCATATTTTCCTTTTTCAAAAAAATTAATTTCTGATATTTTGGCACTTTTACCCTCTTCAATCACTGGTCCTCAAATGAAAATTGCAAGAAACTTGCAAAAAAATATTCTAAGAATAGAATTTGCACGTCTGTATGTTTGCATGTAATATTATTCAGTATTTTAAAAAAGGAACAAGTTGTATTGTCATAAAAAATTAATTGTATGTCGCTGTGTCATGCATATCTCGTATTGATACACTCCACATTGTATCTCGAACAAATATCTTTGTTATCAATTTGCACCAAGGGTGCAATGCGCAAAAAGTGTGATGAACAAAAACGGAGAACAAAGACGCGGGCGACATTTGTATTCGAGTAATCGCGTGTTCATGGGACGAGGATACGGGCGTTTCGCAGCAGCCGCTCATAGAGACGTCGTTAAGAGTATCCTCGCGTGCTGGCGATATCGCGGTGCTAGCACTGCCGGTGGCGAGGTAACGGTTCGACCCGGCTGGACGGTGTTAATTAATGTTTTGTTATTCGACATCGATCACGTCTCCGCCCGCCGATCAGTAACGGTGATTCTCTTACGAGGATCTCGGAGTTTTCGTTTTGCTATGGTAATACCGGGCCCGCGGAGTCCCGTGCCTTTATACATGGGCACACCTCCAGTCTGACCTTCGTTTCGACTATCGAAAAGGAAGCAAAGGAACCTCGCGAAAGGCCACCGATAAAAATATCTGAAACGTCGGTGTAGAAAGAAAAAAGAACCAAGAGAAATGAATGAAAATAAAATCGAAACAATGTCGTTCTTGGTGACGAAAACTTTGAGAATGCGCGACGGGCCGATTTGACGAAATATCGCGGGGAAGTATCGTCGATTCACGTCTGAACGATCGATAACAACTTAGCCACGACTGGTGCAAAACGGTCGAGACGAAACGTCCAATATGAACAACAAAGGAAAGTGAGAGACGAAAGTTTCACGGGTCACCGGTCCGAACGTTTCGACACGTAGATGCGACATAGGTGTTGACCTTCATTTCGGTCTCGACAAAGGAGAGAGAGAGAGAAAAAAAGGAAATAATTAAAAGAACAAGAGAACGGAGTGGACGTTCTCGGTAAGCGATCTCGTGTCGACGATCCCGGCGAGGTTCGCGCGTGGGCACACCGACGGTTTTTACGATATCGCTCACGAAGCCGTTATCGGGAACGGGATCCGCGGAACTTAATGGAGAGAGGCGACCGAAAATGACAAATGCGAGGGCAAATCGTTTCTTAATGTCCGACGTGTATAAACTCGCGCGAAAATATAATCATGCACAAAAAAGTAAATGGCGCGCAAAATAGAAAAGAGAAAATATCTCTCTGAATCTAAACGAGGGAGATATCTATCAGAATTGAAGATTGGGACATCAGATTGCGCGGAAATGTCGTGTAAAATTCATCGATTCAGAAGTGTTTCATTTTTTTTAAACAAAAATATACTGATTGTGAGAGAAAAATATAGTTACTTTTCGCCACAATTTTATAATATTTCTAACGATAATTATGGTTAACATAATGATGCATATAGTTAAATTAATCATATTTATTGTTTTAAAATTATTGTTGAGGTCAAAAGTAACTATATTTTTCTCTCGGTATAAGTAACATTGTTAAAATAAATGAAAAATAATTATCCCGAAAATTATTACGAATATTTCGTCGTACGTTTCTGAGCTATCGCGATTCTTTTTGTTAAATTCAAGCATGATATAAAATGATACACAATTAATCTTTTTGTTAATGAAATTTTCGGCACTTTCTTTTAAAAGGGATATCAAGCGATGCATAAATTAAATATATTAAATGTATAAAAATATATAAATTATATTTGGCTCACGCTGCACTTGTACTAAACTTATTCTTACGTTCTTCTCACTGAAGCACACGCGCCCGCACACAGCATTCCTCACAACTTGCTACTCATCTATCAAAATCCGTAAGAATCTCTATTTACGTCCGCATTGCACAAAGCCGGACTGCTATCTGCCTTCAAAGAAGACAGCGCAATCATGGAATAATCAGCTGTCACGGAGCTGTGAGAAACTAATTGCAGGCAGCACGGCATTTAGATACTATAGGGAAGGAAACCAGCAACCGAGTCGGTGCTGTCTCTCCGGCTTCGATTTTTTTATCGCCTTTATCGGTCGCTCCCGTCGTTGTAATCGTGACGCTTAACAATGGAAATTACCGATACGTCGCGAATACAAGCCACTGATTGATCCGCGAAACGATCGCTCGTTACCGGCAACGCGTCAATTTTACCCGAGCGAGAAATTCTGTTAGAAATCGCGGAAATCCTCGCCGACGATTCGAAGATACTGCCCGGTGAACACGAGATTCGCAGAGACATTCTGCGGAGAACGTCGGGGTATTCTCGCGGAGAAGAGTAAACAGAAGAGGAGGAGGACTCACCTGCGCGACGGAGAGACACCTCGGAAAAAGCGCGGACGAAGCCGCGGTCTTAAGCTCATATATACCCAGGTGGGCCTCATTAGAATTCAGATGCACGGGCCCCCGCACGATTGGCTGGTTCGTCGACCCTGTGCCTCCCGTTGACGTCCAGGAGCGCCGGCGATGATGATGACGACGACGACGACGAAGGACGGGATGATCGTGATCCGTCACCGCAGTTCGCCACTCGCGTTCTTGCGAATCAACGCGAACGAAAAGGGGAAAAAGTTTCTTCTCAATTTTCCAACAACAATCCGATACTCGGCTCCCTCAACGTGTCGCCTAAATTCGTATTAAATCCTCGAATCTCGATTTTGCGAAGCCTCGTGTAGTCTTTTAATTTAATATTATCATATTTTTAATATAATATTGTATATACTGAAAAAAATTCTGATTAAAAACGGACGGAACAGAAAAATCTTGTAGGATTGATCAAATATTCTGGTTATATAATAGGAATTCTGGTTATTGTAAGTTATAAAGTATTGAGTTCTATTATAATAACCAGAATTTCTATTATAACCAGAATATTTGATCAATCCTACAAGATTATTTTGTATATTTTTTTCAGTGTAATAGCTCGCTAAAATTCAAATTTTCTGTGCAAACTAGAATCTTCGCAAATTTTTTACTCAAAAAAAAAAAAGAATCGCGAGTGTTTATTTTATTTTATATTATATTTTAATATTAGCTATATTAATATATCAAATAACAATATATTGAGAAATTTTTGCGAAGCATTTACGAATTTCCAAAATACGTAAAATATTTTAATGATTCCCGTAATGCGTCGTATTTTATTTTTATAATGGTATGAAGAAAGATATTTTTCTATTAATAACATTCGATCATTTTATAGAGTTACGAAACTCAATTCTAATCAGGTGCAATAAAACAGGACTGGGCTTGGAATGCACCGGCGAATCAGTGAATGCATATTTCAGATAAACTGGAGTAGCGCAATATATCAGTAATTCAATAACATCGGTTTTATTTGACGCGTCATTGAGATGTGACGTGTTGAGATGTGACGTGTTATCGACATAGGGAACTTCACATTTGACATTCAAATAGAGCTCTGTATTACGATGCGCATTACTTTTACCAACATTTATGGCGTGAATTATCTTGATCAAGCCTTAAATTTAAATTCTGATAAAAATAGGGTCTACTTGAATTTCACCCGCACGTAAAAAGCTCTCTAATTATTTGTTATAAAAATAATTATCTATAGAAAACTTCTATATTCTACTTTTTTTTTAATTTGAGACAATTATACACAACAACACAAGAAAACTTTCGTTTCGTTTTATTTTGTAAAATAAGACGCCATCGCCGTGTCGCATTATTGACGCTACTTTCAATCTTTTGGCTCGAAATAATTGAGAAGACGTTCTTCGTAACCATCTGGCGCGTAATCAAATAGCGACATGCAGCTGTTAATATAATATACCAGAGCATCGTGTCCAATTATGCGCGAGTGATCGCGCATTAAAGTTGGAGATCCAAAATCCGCGAAGTCGCGAATTTCTCAGGGATGATCTCTGCAACGGAATTTCTCACGTGCCAGATGCAGGCACATGTTATTCGTTCGCAAAGCCGCGATTATCTGCAAACCCGTTAAACTTCAAAGTGTTAATTAAGGAATGAATAACATTCAATTTAAGTTGATTAACGAGAAACACGAAGGGATTAATAAGGATCAACAACGTAGACATTTCTCCGCGGCTGTTTGCGCACTCGATACATTCGAGTCCATCTGATTCGCAGTTAAACGCAGGCGGGGCTAATATTGGCACAAGTGAAGTTTTCATCCCGCAAAATATCATTTCGCGACACCTGTCCCCTTGTTGATAAAACGCTCCTTTCGCCTTTGCTACATCATCGAATCATCGATGCATGATTGATTTGTACACAAGGTTACAAAAGATCAAGCTAATTACAGAGCGATTACTTAAAATAATTTATTAAAATAGATTGAGCTGTTAAGATTAGATTTGCGAATTTTGCGATGTTTACCACTCTCCGCGTAACTTCACGACTTACCTCATAAATCGTCTCGATAAAAATGATAATTATGATATAAAAATTGTATCATTAATTAAACTCATACGCTGAAAAAAAATTCTGGTTAAAAACGGATGAATCAGAAAAATCTTGTAAGATTGATCAAATATTCTGGTTATATTATAAGTTATAAAGTATTAAGTCCTATTATAGTAACCAGAATTTTTATTATAATAATCAGAATATTTTATTATCAATCCTACAAGATTTTCTGATTTGTCCGTTTTTAATCAGAATTTTTTTTCAGTGTATAACTCGCTAAAATTCAAAACTCCTGTGGAAACTGGAATCTTCGCAAATCTTTTACTCGAAGGAAGAAAAAACCACGAGAGTTCGCGGATTCTTTCGCGAATCACCCCCGATTCAAGTAAATCGGTCCAAGATGTCTCGAGCAATCATCAGACGTCAATCGCGGAGAAGACGGATCGAGAAATAATGAGAATTTAGAAATATTCGCAGTAAACGACGAATTCGCCGTAGATCCCACGAACGAGGGAACGCTCGATGGCACCATTCGGGGATAGCACCCCGATATCGGGAGCATCCCAATGTCAATCATAGCCCAGGGATCCTCGGGATTTCGGGGTGCGCGGCGCGCTCGATTTTTCCGCTAAAAAATTTACGTGTCCATTCGCGCGAGCACCGAGAAGGACGGGGGTCAAGCCACGCACGGGCGAAGAGTCTGTTTGCTTTTTCACCTCTCTTGACTTCATATTCGAGAGCGCTTTTTTTTCCCCCCTTTTTGCGTCAACCGTCAACTCGCGCATTGTTAACGTTTTGACCCGTGTTTCTTTTTTTTCTACGCATTGTCTATCAATAACAGCAGCAAGAAGAGAAACGAATCATCGCGGTTTTACATTCTTAATCCCGTATCGGTTTCCAAAAAAAAAAAAAATGCGTGAGAACACTGACATAATATTAGAAAAAGAAACAAATCTGAATCATTTCCCAGTAAAAAAATAATGTAACATCAATGTTATAATTTCCCACTCAACAATATAACTACAATGTAACATGTCTTGTATATAACAGTTATATTGTTGAGTAGGAAATTTTAACATTGACGTTATATTACTGTTACTTTGTGTTTACTAGATTCTTATAATAAGAATGAAGTACAATACATATAACTGTAGAAAATATGAAATACAATAACACATAACTGTAGAAAATTAAAAAAAAGGAAATCACGTAACGATGAACAGAAACTGTCGACGAAAGTTTCGATAAGAAAACTTTGCGATTCTAAGGGAAGGTACTCGAGACAATGCTTCGTTAACAAACGCGCGAGCAAAGCCGATGACACAAATATGTAAGCGAACGTGACGTGAGATGTATCGCATTAAACTTTCTCGATTAAGAACGAAACGCTTCCGCGAGAGGAGTTTAAATGCCACTTCGTTCCAGCCCGGAAACATAATTTGTAATCGAGGGGTGGAGGCGCGGGTAGGCCGCTTTTCCCGATTATTCCGACGAGTTTTCGGGGTTGCTTGGGCATCGTTATTATCGGATACGATGCGTATTTTACGGGGAGTTGGAAAAGCGACTGACGGGTCGACCTGTTCGCCTGCCTCGGGTTTTCACTGCTTTTGAATGTGGGATGAATATCGGTTCGCTTCGCGGCGCGAGTCGAGCATTATATCGCCTTCGCATTTACGAAGCTGTCACTGTCGGCTTGACGCCCACTCGTTATGAAAGGGGTATTATGTTTTAATAATGGACAGCACCGCGCGTCAAATTCATCCGGTCGAGTGAAAACGCGTAACATTTATTTTGTTCGACCAGTTTCGAATCGCATCGCCACGATACGCCGATGTACGGGCGCGTACATCAACTATGAATGTGCTGTCGGTAGTTTCGCGATATTGAAGCTTTCTTTTTTCAATACATTTTATATAGACATTAGAGATTACATCTTAGTATGTATACATATACATATATAGTTATCTATGATATGCATACATATATATACATATATATATCTATATAATTTATTTAAAAAAGGTTTCAATATATATCACGAAATTACTGACAGCATATTCATACTTGATGTATGCATAAATATATTACATAATGACCTCATGATAAACTTAATATGTTTAAAGCCATACACATATTCAGTAAAATTTAGTATAAAGTCACACATATATTTATTATATTACAGAAGATTGTCTTATAAAATTTACTTATTTTGACAATGACAAATTACAATATATCCTATATTCTTAACCATCGCAAAACGTTTCCTTAAACGACTGGCTGGATCATTCTTGATTCATATTTTTTCAAAATACTCCGCAGCATACAAATACAGCATATCAAATAGCAGGATAAAAAATAACAGTTTTCTAGTTTGATTTTATACACATACAATAAAAAGGAGATGTACGAGTAATTCTCAAAGATTAATAAATGCCCATCGGTTCTCGAGTGATCCAGCCACTGTCAAGGATTAATTCGAAGCAATAAAATAGTAAATTACAAGATAATTAAAATAAATAGATTACAAAATAATTTGATAAAGTTTAAAATTGAAAATACTAATCGTAAAAGAAAAGATACTGATAAGAAATCGCAGCATTTCAATTTAATCTCCTAGCTAAAGCTTTTAGAACAAAGTTTTAGAAAGAGAATTTTATGTTGCAGCTTTAAGTTTTACATATATATTTAGATTCATTTGAAATTATATTGGATATCAGATCATGAATAGTCATAATTTAGATATTTTTCAATATTTTCGAACAAGGGAATCAATTCTTTATAATGGTAAAGTGACAATACAGTTGTTAAATATATAAATATAAAACTGTTATCTTGCACTACAGTTTCATAAATAAAGCCTAGAGCACACGATGCTTTTTTATCTGTTGGATTGCCTGCTCGTACCTGTGTTACGCATCTTGATTGGTTTTTATTGGTTCTTACAATCATGAGAGCCAATCAGGACGCGTAGGATATGTGCGAGCAAGCAATCCAGCAGATAAAAAAAGCATCGTGTGCTCTAAACTTAATTCTTTACATGTAAAATCTTACAAAAAACCATTTTGCGTGGAAGCTATGTATTCATTATATTTCTTTTCCTGTGCTAGCTGTAGTTTTTGCAACTTTTTAAGTAAACCTTTGCTAATTTCTTTACCTTCGGCATCATGCGTCGGCAATCCCTATAGAAATAGAGAAAAAAAAAATGAAAATATAAAATTAGATGTAATATAACTTTCAAATATAATGTTATATGCAAGATGAGTAAAGTATTTACCTTATCGTCAAATTGAGAATATTTATCTTTCTCCAATCTGAACATATCATTTGGCGATATTTTTTTCTGCGCTTCTTTTGCCGCTGCCGCAGTAGCAGCCTCTGCTTTTCTTTTTTCCTTTTCCAAGTTTTTCTCAAGTTCTAGTTTTTTCTTAATTTCTTTCTCTTTCAACAACTCTTCTCTGTTAACTAATTTTACTTTACAAACGCCTTCATTACTATCTTCCAACCGCACACCGACGTTCGGCAAAATATCATCGCGCAATCGATCGCACTCTTGCAAAATATCGTTTGCTTTTAAAACTTTCGCGCAATTTCGGACTTTTTCTCGAAAATCTCCCAAAATTTCAAGATATGGGATTACAGTCTCTTCAACCTGATAATGAAACATATAAAATTATAATTACATTATTTTATTTTAAATTGCATTTTAAGATATCCATATTTATGTAAATTTATCTCTTATTTTAAAATAAAATAAATAGAAAAATAAATAGAAGTAATATAAGATAGGTGAGAATTAGATGGAATACGTCTTCTAAACGCACGAAAAATCTCACTGAAGTTATCCGGAAAACAGCTTTTAAGAAGAGGTTATACGATCTAATTCCTATTCAAATTTCGCATTTTTCGGATCAAATTGAAGTTGCTAACTTAATTTCAAAAATTAAATTCACGATAAAAGAAAAACAACTTAAAAAAAGCGCGAAATTTGAATAGGAATTATATTTGTTAAATCTATAAAAGAGAACTTGTTGGTGTATCTTACATTTGTATTGACTGTCTCATCGTCAATTGGAAATCCGATTGAATCATATGAGGAAGAAATAGCCCCAAAAACAATAAACATTCTCGTAATATATACGGCAATATCTCTGAGAAGAAGCGTATTTGGATTTTTACTTTGATTCATATACACGTTGCAGTTTGTCACGAGCTCTCGTATTAAATCGAGGACAGTTCTCGTATCAATATTGTCTGCAACAAAATATTTTTTTAGCGATACACATCTAGATCTATCAATGACTAATAAATAATTAAGACTCAAAGATTTACCGCATAATGCTTTATGTATAGAATGCTTTGCAAGATGAAATTTCTTATTGAGCTCTACTTCAGAATTGGACCATTTAGTAAAGCTATTGATAGTAGTATTTGTCCCCAAACTTCTGATCCTGCATTTTACATTTAAAAAGAATTCCTGGAAAAATCAAATTATTTTACTATTTAGGTATATAAACCTACAAAAAATATATATATATATATTGTGTACTTACGTTAAGAAATTTTTCATATTGTACAGCCATATTCATAGTGTTATCACTATAATCTAAAGTATCCTTCCATGAATGTAATAGGAACGCAAGTCTGAGCTGTCTGCTTGTATGTTTCTTTAAAGCTTCTTGTATCGTCACAAAGTTCTTTAGTGACTTTGACATTTTGCAGCCAGCTATAGTCAAGTGACCAGAGTGCAAGAAATATCTGACCCAATGCGAGTTGTCAAAATATGCTTCTGCTTGTGCAAGTTCATTATCATGGTGGGGAAATTTAAGGTCCACTCCGCCTGTATGAATGTCTAAGCTTTCTCCACAAATTGCAGATGCCATGACCGAGCATTCAATATGCCAGCCTGGACGTCCTTTGCCCCAGGGACTGTCCCACCAGGGTTCCCCAGCCTTCGAGTTTTTCCAGAGCGCGAAATCTGTTACTGACCTTTTTTCAGAGAGCTTATCTGCTGTAGTACTCAGGTCGCCTTAATAAAGAAAAATGAAAATTCGTTTAGTTTTAAAAAATAAATTTAAAAAATCAAGTATGAAAGATAATTCAAACTTACCTTCTCCCTCTTCCAAACTTGATGTATCGCCATATGCTTCTGGTACAAGCTTAGCGTAAGAATGTTTCTCTTGTTTATCAAACTTGCTTACGTCAAAATATATCGATCCATTACTTTCATAAGCAAGTCCATTGTCTATTATTTTTTGTACAAACGCAATTATCTCAGGTATATATTCACTAACTCTCGTCAGTACATTTGGTCTTAATACCTAAGAGATTTGTGGAAAAATTATGAAAATGCAAATCAAATTATTTTTAAAATACATAAGAACATTCGAATTTTACATTTAAAGCATCCATATCTTTGTGAAATTCTGCTTCCCAATGTTGCGATAATTTATTAAATATTGAATGTTCTGTGATTGTACTACCCTTCATTTCATCTAACCAATTGGCTAAAGGATCTCTAGCCTCCCTCAATAATGCCTGTAAAAATTATTCATACTCTGTGCAAAACAATTTTTAAAAATAAATTCTATATATGTATCTTATAGCAATACTTACTTCTTGTGATTCTGCAATCTTCTTTTCATCGTTCTCTTTCACCACCTGCTGCAGCTCTTCAATAGCTTTTGTTAATCTGTGTAACATTTTCTCTAACATGCATTTCTTATCAGCACTAGTTGTAGTTTTTACAACATTCTCAAAATTACACATTACTTTTTTGACATCATCCAAAGTACTATTAAGACCACGATTTTCTTCCACGTACTTTTCATACAAATAATTCTGCCTTGCTCTCTTTATAATCTTATCATCTATATCAGTAATATTCATTACATATAAGACATCGTATCCAAAATAATCTGATAATACACGGCGTAGAATATCAAAAGATATATACGATCTGCAAAAAAGAAACATGAATATAAATCTTATTTGATATACATCTGAAGACATATATGAGATAGAATATAAAAAATTGAATATGGAAAACCTTTTACTATGAAAAATCTGTTGTATCAAGTAAGACAGATGGTTGTCAAAAAGATTACATTTAAAGAGATTATTAATACCTTGCATGGCCCATATGCGACGCATCATAAACAGTAGGTCCACAACTATACCACAGGACATGATTTCCAAATTGCGGGACAAATACTTCCTTTTCTCTCGTCAAACTGTTGTACAATCGCAGCACCGTGGCATCCTTCCTATCTGGCAGATGCCAAGCTGGTTGTGTCCTCTTTGCCATTTCTAATTCAAAACAACACAAAGCATTTTTTTAGTCAGACGTATTTTTTTTTCGAAGCTTATTCGAAGATTATTCGTTACATTTCTTTCAATAATTCCAGAGTATCGGGGTATACTTTTTCAAAATATTTAGATCGATAAAAATCGATCACAATAAAAAATATACAAAAACGTTGATCATTTATTAATTTATGATTAATTTGGTCTACCTTCCAAAAAGCAATCTTTTGAAAATCCAGTTAAAGGAACTTCAATATTCAGAAAATCGTACTCGATATCACGTGTCCGACACACCGCGATACTCAGGTATTTAGATGACGTTATAGGGAAGAAGGTATACATCAGACGTGCCAAAATCATGGAACTTGTATATTCTAGTTCGTAAACTCTATGGCTAGAATACAATGAAAAGCGGGGAGCACAGACTTCAGCCACAGTATTGGCTCCTGCACACTGGACGCGGAAACGCTTGCCGCGCGACGGACGTTGGCTCGATAGCCAATCAAATCTTCCGCCGCGCGGAAAAAGTAATGGCTCCTGCATACAGAACGCGGTAACGCTGCCGCGCGGCAGAAGTTGGGTGCAGTAGCCAATCAAATCATCCGCCGCGCGGAAAAAATTAAATTCGATCCAACTTTGATTGGCTACTGCACCCAACTTTTGCCGCGCGGCAGCGTTACCGCGTTCTGTGTGCAGGAGCCATTAAACTCCATCCAACTTTGATTGGCCATCGAGCCAACTTCTGCCGCGCGGCAAGCGTTTCCGCGTCCAGTGTGCAGGAGCCATATAAGTACATACTTATGGCTCCTGCACACTGAACGCGGAAACACTTGCCGCGCGGCGGAAGTTGGCTCGATAGCTAATCAAATCTTCCGCCGCGCGGAAAAAGTTAAACTCCACATCCAACTTTGATTGGCTATCGAGCCAACTTCCGCCGCGCGGCAAGTTTTTCCGCGTTCAATGTGCAGGAGCCATTAGGGACATAGACGATTGGCTGCGGGATAAAAAATTTCTCGAATCTCTAGAAATTTTCTATCCCGCAGCCAATCGCTACGAGATCCGACAATGGGCGCGTTCAACGGACAAAGTGATCAGTAAGCAACATAGACTTATAAGATAGACTGCGCGTTCCGTGAGAGAAACTGGGGTCAACACTAGAAAGAGAGAGCAATAGCGTATTAGTGATGATTGGCTTTTACTATTAGATCTCAAAATCTAGACCAATGACGTTGACGAATTACTCAACTGTTGTACAACTGTTGTGTCCGTTGAACGCGCCCATTGAGAACGGCCCATTAGAGAACAGACTTATCGGAAATGCCTTGCTTCAGGAAAAAGGAGGACAGAGAATTCCATAGTATATTCCAAAATATTTCTGTCCTCTTTTTCTTCGGGACAAGGCATCCTCAAGTATATAAATTTTATGTTTGCATGCGTATCGCACAGTCACATAAATAAATTTCGCTTGTGGAAGCGACGAATCGCCAGAATCAAAAGGTGAAGTGTGCACGTGTTGCGTGACGTCAGGCGACGCCAGGCCGCGGCGCCATGGGAAACGGCCGCACGGCGCGACAGTGATTGGCCCACCGCTCCGGCCGCGACCAATCGCCGCCGCGGACTGTCCGCAATGGTCACGTAAACTTTCTCCGGCCATCTTGTTATTATTTTCGAAAATCTTGAGGTTGGATTTTCGGGAAGACGCAGTACGTACGCGCGAGCGCCTCCGGCACTGTGTTCCCGAGCGACCGGCGTGAGAGAGACCGCGGCTCGTATGAGGTTAAGAGCGCGGGGCTGCGACGCAGAACGGTCTCGGCGGTGGGTATCGCGCGCGCGAGAGGGAGAGAGAGAGAGAGCCTCTCCGTAGAGTCGATCTCTCCTCGCTAGCGACCGTCGCAGAAGTAGCAAGGGAGGCGGAGCGAGTGAGAGAGACAGTGGCGGGAGAGTGCGTGTGGGAGCGAGAGGGGATGAGTGTGCGAGCGAGTAGGCGCGCGCGAGCGTGAGCGAGAGGGAGCGACACGGTGAGGAATGACGACGAGTGCGTGAAACGAGGTACGAAAGTTGGTGGTCGTGCGCGGGAATCAGGCGGTTGTGTGTTTGACCCTTTTATGCTTGTGATTCGCGCCCGAGGTGGCCCGGCCGTCGCTGGCGCGGAACGTGTGCGACTTTTTTTAATTTCCGTGAACGCCGAGCGAGTACGTGTATGAGAGTGAACACGGGTAAGTTGCGGCGCGTCCCGTTTCCCGCGGCGCCCCACGGGCCCCCCCCCGAGACGACGCAACGGACGGACGGACGAGCGGCCGACTCCAAGACGGCTACGCGAACGGAGCCCTGCGGGCCCCGGCACCGTCGGACGCCTCGCCGCGTCGCCCGTCCGTCCGCGTGACAATTTGCGCCCCGCGGCCGATCCACCATAACCTTGCTTCTCGATTGTCAAATGTAGGTTAGATCGGACGGCCGCGGCGGATCGGTGACCCCCCCCGTCGCGCGGGCACGTCGTTGAGCCGCGGCTCCTTTCCGCTCTCCTCCTCCTCCTTGCTCTTGTCCCGGTCCACCCGGGACGCGGCGTATCCACCGCGTCGAGGAGAGAGAGAAAGAGAGAAAATGAGAACCCCCCCTCCTTTCTCCCCGCGCGGTCCTCCAAAGCGGCGCGGAGCACGTGCGACGTAGTTGCCAACGGCGCCCTTCGTCGTTCTCGACGGACCGTTGGTCAATGTTCGCCGCCCTCCCGGTGCCGAACACTCTCGAGATTGCTCCGCGCTAGTTTTCTAATTGACGACAATGATATCTGGACTATGGCTTGTGTACATTGTCAAAATCTATTGTTCGTTTATCTAGACCGTAGCTAGCTACGTCTTATCTGTCCTGCATCGTTCGTATACTTTAGATTGAGTCCGATTCATAAAATGCGTCTTAGATCCACAAAAATCAGGGTGTACCTCGACGTGCCCGTTTATGTGCCATGCAATGTCCCGAAACGTCCTTTTATACAAAGCAGGGGATTTTCATGCGTCTTTTTCATTTAAAAGGTAAAACGTACGAAAGGACATACAGTTAATATACGCAATGGCAACTTTGGCTGAGCAAGCATCTAAATTATTGGATTTCAATCAGAAATTGGATATAACGCTCCTCGACAATATAGTAGGATGTATGTATACCGGGATAGGTGAGCAACAGAGAGTCGCCCAAGAAGTGTTAACAACCCTTAAAGAGCATCCAAATGCTTGGACACGAGTAGATACCATTCTAGAATATTCACAGGTAAATAGCGTCAGAGTTCGCTCTCATCTTTGATCAAGCACTCGTGTTACATGCGTTTGCAAATAATTGTATTACTGCTTTAGAACCAACAAACGAAATATTATGGTTTGCAAATATTGGAGCAAGTTATAAAGACACGATGGAAAGTATTACCGAGAAATCAGTGCGAAGGTATAAAAAAATACATCGTAGGCCTTATCATAAAAACGAGCAGCGATCCAGAGACGATGGAAGGTTCCAAAGTTTATCTTAACAAACTTAATATGATCCTCGTACAAGTGAGTAAAAGTTGTTTCTCTGCTGAGACGTTTCCTTGCGAAATGATGATGCAATTTAACAATGTTACTCTGTCAGGTACTGAAGCGTGAGTGGCCAAAAAATTGGGAGTCCTTTATTAGTGACATTGTTGGGGCGAGTAAAACTAACGAGAGTCTTTGTCAGAATAACATGGCCATCTTGAAACTTTTGTCAGAGGAAGTATTTGACTTCTCCAGTGGTCAGCTCACTCAGACAAAAGCAAAACACTTAAAGGATACAATGTGCAGCGAATTTTCACAGATATTCCAACTTTGCCAATTTGTGATGGATAATTCACAAAATGTTCCGTTGGTAGCAGTCACGTTAGAGACGCTACTGAGGTTTTTAAACTGGATTCCACTTGGTTATATTTTTGAAACCAAATTGATAACTACTTTAATATTCAAGGTATCGTGTCTTATCATGTGTCATTTGTTCTTTCGTAATTTTTCGTTTTGTACAGATTGATATGTGTCTTACTGTTATTTTTAATAATCTTTGTTTGCAATTCACAGTTTTTGAACGTACCAATATTTCGGAATGTCACTCTAAAGTGTCTAACTGAAATCGCAGCAGTCACCGCCACTGTGCCGAATTATGATGACATGTTCGTTATATTATTTATCAACACAATGCAGCAATTGGAACTAATGCTTCCATTGGAAACTAACATACGCGAAGCATATGCAGCTGGTCAAGATCAAGAACAAAATTTTATTCAGAATCTAGCTATGTTTCTTTGCACCTATCTAAAAGATCATGGCGAGCTAATAGAGAAGAAACAATTGAATGAGACACTAGTAAAGGCATTACATTACCTCGTTCTAATCTCTGAGGTCGACGAAGTTGAAATCTTCAAAATCTGTTTAGAATACTGGAATGGATTAGCAGCTGATTTGTACAAAGAGAATCCTTTCGTGACTTCGTCGCCACTTTTCTTGTCTAAAAACATGACAGTACCACCTCGGAGATTATTTTATGGTCAGGTTTTGACAAAAGTACGATATATTATGATCAGCAGAATGGCAAAGCCCGAAGAAGTTCTTGTTGTTGAAAATGAGAACGGCGAGGTTGTCAGAGAATTCATGAAAGACACTGATTCTATTAATCTCTATAAAAATATGAGAGAGACTCTTGTGTATCTTACGCATCTTGATTATTTGGATACAGAAAGAGTAATGACAGAGAAGCTGCAAAATCAGGTTAATGGTACAGAATGGTCTTGGAAGAATCTCAATACGGTAATTGTCTCCCTTAAAATACATGTACAAATAATAGAATATTGGGTGAAATAATATTTACCACGTTTATCTCTTTATTAGCTGTGCTGGGCAATAGGCAGTATTTCGGGTGCTATGCATGAGGAAGATGAGAAACGTTTTTTAGTGACCGTAATCAAGGACTTACTTGGTCTATGTGAACAGAAAAAAGGGAAAGATAATAAAGCTATAATTGCCAGCAATATCATGTACGTTGTTGGCCAGTATCCACGGTTTCTCCGAGCCCATTGGAAATTTTTAAAGACTGTTGTAAATAAACTTTTTGAGTTTATGCATGGTAAGTAAATATTTTTATTATGGAAAGTTTCTCGTCGTTTAATGCAATTCAAATACAAATGAGCGAATGAATTTTAATTTCGTGTTTTAGAAACGCACGATGGTGTGCAAGATATGGCCTGCGATACTTTTATTAAAATAGCATTGAAATGCAGACGACATTTTGTTACTGTACAAATAGGGGAAGCAATGCCGTTCATTGAAGAAATTCTTTCTACAATTAGCACAATCATATGCGATCTTCAAACACAACAAGTAACATGAGCCATATAATTTTTATTTTATACATTTAATTATATGATGAACAGTATTATATAAACTTAATATTATACAATAGGTACATACATTCTACGAAGCAGTTGGCTATATGATAAGCGCTCAAGCTGATACCGTAGTGCAAGAACAGTTAATTGAGAAATACATGCTTCTTCCTAATCAAGTTTGGGACGACATTATAAGTCAGGCGTCTAAGGTATGTTATAATACACAGTATATCTTTAAAAAAAAGAAGTAGATACTTTATATTTGCATGTATATGATTATATTTACAATATAAATGGTTTTTTTTCCAGAATGTAGATGTCTTGAAGGACCAAGAAGCCGTGAAACAACTCGCCAGCATCTTAAAAACAAATGTTAGAGCTTGTAAAGCTCTTGGGCATCCGTACGTGATACAGTTAGGGAAAATATACTTAGATATGTTGAATGTTTATAAGGTACGTTTCTACTTTTGTGTAAAATTTTTCAAGACGATGATAATTGATATTTGACGCGAATTTACATTTGTTTCAGGTTATGAGTGAAAATATAAGTGCTGCGATAGCTGTAAATGGTGAGATAGTGATGAAACAACCTTTAATTAAGAGTATGAGAGTAGTGAAAAAGGAAACATTGAAATTAATATCGGATTGGGTGAGCAGGACAAATGATCATCAAATGGTAAGTCTCCTCGCTCATAAATTGTCCTTTATCTTTTCTAAAACTTTGCTCAATTTATCTCTTTATTTTAATTTTAATATATTTATATACAAAACATACTTATGGAGATTTCTTTGATAGGTATTGGAAAACTTTATACCGCCGTTATTGGACGCGGTTTTACTGGATTATCAAAAGACGAATGTTCATTGCGCCAGAGAGCCCGAAGTGCTTAGTGCTATGGCCACCATAGTAAATAAATTGGAAGCCCATATCACTAGCGAGGTGCCCAAAATATTTGATGCAGTATTCGAATGTACTTTAGAAATGATAAACAAAGACTTTGAAGAATTTCCTGAACACAGAACGAACTTTTTCCTTCTCTTACAAGTAAGTGAAGCAATCTGCTTGTTTTTACGTGATTACGTGAAAGACTCCTCCGAGCTATACTTATTTGATCTATCTTTTAATCTAGGCGGTGAATGTTCATTGTTTCCCTGCATTTCTTTCAATTCCACCAGCTCAGTTTAAGCTGGTTCTTGACTCAATTATTTGGGCTTTTAAACACACGATGAGGAATGTAGCAGATACAGGATTACAAATTCTTTATCAACTTCTATTAAATATTGAACAACATGAACAAGCGGGACAGAGTTTTTATCAAACATATTTTACGGATATTCTACAACATGTATTCAGTGTTGTTACAGATACATCACATACTGCAGGTAAAGTAATAGTATAGTTTTGTACACTCACAATTAATTAATTAATATTCATACTGATATTAATATAAATATTTTTTATTTTTATATATTTGATTTTATTGATATACAGGCCTGACTATGCACGCAACTATTCTTGCTTATATGTTTACACTGATTGAACGTGGGAAAATTCAGGTGCCACTCGGCCCTGTGCCTGATAATACTTTATATATACAAGAATTTGTTGCAAGATTGCTTAAAGCAGCCTTTCCGCATTTAACCGATAATCAGATTAAAATAACTGTGCAAGGTTTGTTCCATCTTAATCAAGATATCACCGCATTCAAGGAACACCTTAGAGATTTTCTCGTGCAAATCAAAGTAAGTAATATTCAATACGCACGCTTGCACAATTTATCAAAAAATGAGTATAAAACTAATATTTCGCAAGTTTATATATTTAGTGAAACAAAATAGCAAATTGGAAATTATTTCTTTTTAAGTTTCAAAATAAGTTATTTTAATACTTTTTTTTTCCATCCAGGAATATACGGGTGAGGATGATTCTGAGCTTTATTTGGAGGAACGAGAAACAGCTTTACGGCTAGCCCAAGAGGAGAAAAGGCGGCAGCAAATGGCAGTACCAGGCATTATTAATCCTCACGATATGCCAGAAGAGATGCAGGACTGAATTACTGTAGTCCTTGTCTATCGTTTTCTGCACATCTGAATGAGAAACACTCTGTTAAAGTAATTATTGTATCCTTTGAGCTGTAATTATCCCTACGACATCACCATCATCACCATCAAAAATAGACAAATATTGATTACTTACTAAAACCGAGTCTGCGAAATAAAACTACACCCTTGTTAAGAAGGTAAGCCCGAAACGTGGTGACTGTTTGTTTGTTATAGGATTCTAAAAAAAAAAATTCGAGTTTCCGTTGTGGATAATGGGACAATTGCCTGCTAGCGATGCTATTTCATGTAATGAAATAAAAGAATTGCTTCTCAGAGAAAGTCGGTTGTTTAAGAAACGATATCTTTAGGATAAAAACTTTTACAGATTAATTCCCAGTTAATCAGAATTATAAAAAAAATTGGTGGATATAGCGAAAGTAACATTACCAGTCTTCAGAATTGCCCTCAAATGAGTCGGTATATATATACATATATATATACACATATATATGTATATAAATATATATATGTATGTATATGTATGTATATATATTTCGTACACGATGAATTTCTCTGTATAAAATTTCCCATAAAACCTATAATATTACTATATTAGTTCGTTCTAGCATTTCTATATGCGAGTTAAGAAAAAAAGAAAATCGCTATAGTCCACAGAATTGTTTTCTGCACACTATTGGCTATTTAAATTTATTGTCGAATGAATATGAATATTGTATGTATGTATGTAAGCTTACTTGTGATAGCTTATACTAATGTATTGATACATGAATTTGTTATAATATAAATACTACAAAGAAAATTTTTTCTTGTTCCACTTTTTATTCAGTAAAATGATATATTCATTCGTATAAACTAAGGATACGTCATTATTTAGCAATAATGCCGATAAAATTAATTTTTTTTTTTCCTAAAAACAAATGATGGAACATTTATGAACAGTGATATGAGAAACACGCGCGCGCGTGTGCGCGCGAGTGATAAAACTTGCATCTACTAGACGAATGCGCAGATATATAATATATCTAGCAATCCGAGTAATTCAAAGCCATGTAAAAAAAAATTATATAAATATATATAAAGCAGCGACCTATTTAAACTTGTTAGATGATTAATGCATTTATTTGATCATTATACATATGATAGGATTTCAGTGAATACTTGGTGAATTAGTGTACTTCGTCGGGCGTGAGTGGATAGAAGATTTCTGGTGGTTTGCGTGAGATATAAGATGTGTATAAGGTACTATTGGGTTTTGTGACCGATGTAAAAGGATTAATTCTTACCGTAATGAATCATATAACGATTGTCGTATGTATGTTTAAATCAGTGTAGAGCTTTAAAGTGTAATACGTCGATATTATACTTAACATGCAAGGGGCGTGGGCGATCGGGGATTGAGATATTTTCATGTGAATAACTTGCATAAAATAGTATCGTCGCAGCAGGCTCTCGAGATGATGTGTAAGTGAAGGCGCGTGTTTTTATCTGACGATCAATGAGCGAAGTTGTAAAATAATATTATTACTATTATTATGAGCCATACAGTGGATACTTGTAAATTAAAATGAAATCGCAACCGTACGTTTAGCACTTATTTAGGTACCATCCTGTCTCGAGTTTTGCGTTGTCGAATTTAGCGTAGCAATCACGAGGTAAAACTTCAACACGCTGAGAAAAATGCGAGTTACGTAGAAAAAGGGATCGAGTCTTTTAATACATTCTGTTTTTACAAATCATACGTATCATTAGTCGTGCGCGGCGTTCTATTGAGGTTGAACGACAAATTTAAATAAACGAATTTGATTCATTGTACTCTTGCCTTATTTTCATTGTCTGGCTCTCTCTTATTACATATAAGAACATTTCAATTTCAAAGACAATATATCTTTGATATATTATCTGTATGTCTAGTTGCAAGAAAACTGTTGGAAGCAGTATAAAGTTCAATTTTTTATAATTATATTAGCTTCATCTAAAAGAAATTGTTCAATCCTTATATTTGTATTAAAATCATACAGTAATAAAAATAATAAAAAAGTGAATGAGAGAAAAAAAAGAGAAAAATCGATTCACATAAGTTCCTGATGTAAGCTTGCAAATTTTTATCGCACATTAATCAAATATGTAATTGAAACTAAGCTATCGATTTGAAACAATTATTCAGAATTTGATTAGTCAGTCATTGTTGAGATCTAACAATATAAGGTTCTTTCAACTCGAAGATAGTCTGTCTTGCTATTGTGCGTACATTTGATACGAGACGTTATATAGTCTCTTGAAAAAATTTAATTAAATATTGAAGCGAGTTTGCCCGCATTGCAGTTAAAGGCCACAAACGCTCGAGTCTTTAAATGACAATAGGCGAATAACAAAGCTCAATATCTTTGATTGATAACTTAATATCAAGGTGCAATCTATAAATTTGTAAAAATGTCGTTTATGAAATAAACATCTCGTATGTTTCACGAGGAAGTGCGCATCTGAAGAGGAAATTTCGTCCTTGTCGCAAAACGAGTTATCTCGACCTGACGCACGCATGCGCAGGCATCCGTTTATTTTTGCCCATATATAGGCATACCGTGCACAAGCTTGGAAAATGATAAAGAGACCCTGTTTTGAATCTCCTCGCAGTGAAAATACAGATGATCGTTACATATTTATAACGTTATCGCGACCGTGCGTCCACCTGAAAGAAAAATAAAAGAAAATACAAAAGAGCTCATTTACATATTTTAACTGATAAAGATACGTCAAATTGTTACATATGTAACGCACAAACGTATCTGCATGTTTAACGCGCGACAGCAACTGCCAAATGTTCGATTTAAGCTGAAAAAATCAATTGAAAATCAAATCTTGAGATTCACATAGCCGGGTCTTTTAGGTTAACCTTTTAAATCGATCTTAAATAGCGATTAAAGTTTGAGAGCATTCCATTGGACCAAATTGCAATTGATCGCAACCATTCACAGCGATCGGTGTTTAGAGTTTTTCCATTGGATCAAATGAATCAGATTACGAATTAGCCAATCGGCAACTGATTAATCGAGTAATTAATTTAGTGATAGCCATCGATCCAGAGCATGGACTGTGTTATTTTGCTTGTATATGAAAGGTCCTGAAAAATAAATAAAATAACAACTGGATAATAAATCGAAGTTTACCGTATTGAACCCAGTCGGGATTGAATGCAATTACAATGAGAAAAAAAAAGAAAAAGAAGCAGATGAATGCAAACTTTCATATATCAATTATATTAATTAGACTGTTCACTCTTCTTTCATTTTTAATTCCAAGAATGAAGAATGTCATTTAATGGTAATTTAATAATATTAATTTTTTAAATATACCTAAGTAGAAGAAATCACACAAAGATGTCAAAATGACTCCAAAATGTCATTATTATGTCATTTTTATCACTATTTTAATGTTATTTCGATGTGAATATGATGCCGTTCTAATTTTTCTTCTCTCCGGAGATAATTTATAGCTCCAGAAAACAACCACTTTTCAAATAACAGTCATGACACACGAATAGTTCAGAAAGTCGCACGAAAGTTTCGAATGCGTCTCGATACGCGTGCAACTTCAGATGGTTGAGCATTAACGGTCCCTGTAGGATAAATCATAAAAATTAGTATTATATCATAAGCTAACGATTTAAATTTTCACGCAAACCTTTATAAGATTAACTTTTAATAGCACCTTGTCTGTAATAGAACTAATTTATTTTTAATTTCTCAGAAATAAGTGAGTTTCATGCATAATAAAAAACAGCGAGTAACGTCTCCCGCGGATCGACCGCGCGACGATAACGACGCGCACACGACGTGCTCGCCGTGAATGATAATTACGCCACTTCGCGCCCCTTCTATCGCGATCGCGGAGATCCCACACCCGACGCGACGTGTCGTCACGTGGGGGACGGGCAAAGTCACTAGGCCCCGTATAGTCTGCTACGTCCGCGCTGTCAAAGTTACCCGTTCACGCGTGATACGTGGGGTAATTGATGAGAGTAAAGTCGCGCATAAATAAAGCGACGGGCACTACGCGGAGAGGTAGGAGGGACGGCCGCCCGGAGTACCCGGTTACGTTACGTGTCAAGCATGCGGTATCGTGGCGAACGGGCGGCCTTCGCGTGGTAGCGCCTCTTCCGCGGATCCCTCGGCCTTGCCTTGCGGTACGCACGGAGCGGAATGCGCCGCGACAGGCGCCGTCGATCCTCCACGGCGGATTAAACGTCGACGATCGCCCCGCTGGCGTCAGGTACCGTCCGCTCCCTCCTTCCCCCGCGTTCCCGGGTAATTCCCGGTAATCAATTAACATCAATCGGTGCTGACGGGCTTTAACCTGTTCTCTTTCCGCTCCGCAGTTATTTTATTATTCGACCGTTCGGCCGTTTCTCTCCGTTTTCCCTGTATCTCTGAAATTTTACACCGTAAAAATTACGATCGCACGAAGCGTAATCTGCGTGTCCATGATTTGTCCGCAGATCGAATTTGCAATTGAAATTTCTTGACCTTAAATTGTCTCATTCACAGGGTTTCATGGAACTCTCGGTCACGAGTATGTTTTGAAGATGCCATCCGAGACGGATGCTATGGGCAGTGTTTCCAAGGAGGAGGAGGACGACACCGAGAGGTCTAACGAGCAGTCCGTTGCCTTGATGACCCTAAATTCTGCGACTCAAGAAACGAGCGTGTCCGCAAAGCATATAGACACTCATCTGGCGAATGATAACGGCGACAAGGTGTCCACGTCGGACGTCAGAAGCAAGTTCTTTAGCTCGATTGAAGACACGGTGTCGACGACGAGCGATAGCTCCTTAACGACAAATGATTTGATTGAAACAGAAAATTTGTGTCCCCAAGATAAGACTACAGGTAACGTCAGTGCCGAGTTTGTAATTTGCATTATTTGCAAGTCATAGAGAATATCACAATGGTTTTATTTCATCTGTAAGATTTAAAATATTAATTTACTTTTACTATTATATAATAATAAAGATATTTTTTTTTGGAAATTTCAGATACGTCGGTACTAGATAAACAAACCGAAGAAAATAACGATGATGCAGGTACTACATGCAACGATACGGTACAAAATTCGAGTAAAAAATCAATTTTTCTTGCTCATAGAAATCTGTCCAGAAAGAAATGCTTGTTAGCAGACAGCGTTTCCGAAATTCATCATAACACTTCAGAATTAGTAGCCCAGAATTACTCGAGCATTGTCCCAGGTGGGAAAGCTTACGGACCCGAAAAAAGTCACGATATTGTTGACGTGGAAGACGGCGATCATAAACCGAGTGCAAGGAATCTGTGTAACAATAATATCAATGCTGTGTCGGATAGGCACGAGTTGATTGAAGAACCGATATCCCTGCACAAACAGTCTTTAAAAGACGATGATTCTGCTGCGAATCATGACAGTCCTGTGAATACATTATTAAAAACGTCTAGCGATGACGATAAAGATTGCAACGTAGATCATGATAGTAACTTATTGGCGGATGGATTAACGCCTCTGTTTTGCGAGCCGTCGAGTTCGCAAAGTGCCCCTTCAGCCAATTATAATGACGCGATTAACGACGCAAAAATATCTTTGAATCCATTAGACAATAATAATAAGAATACACTTGAAAACGTGATTGGCGGGAGTGAATTGCCCAGCTCGTCCGAACATGTTTGTAAAGAAATGTCGATATCGCAAGACGCGGGATGTTCTTCATCGTGTTACAGTGATACTGCGAGTACGAGTAAACCGTTTAAACTGCCAATCTTGGAGAAGATGCCTAAACCTGCCAGTGTTCAACAACCTGAGGTCGAGGAAAATGCAGTAGCGCTTTTGGACTCGGCATTTACCAGACAAAATCAATTGGAGGGAGTTCGTTGCCTAGATTTGGAGCCTCGTTCGTCGAATAGCAGTGAGGAAAGTAATTCGGATATAGAATCGCAGCATGCGAGCACAAGTAATAGTGATATTAAAAAGGTAAGTGAATCGTATATCTTGTTTTTTTCTGATAGAATAAATTAACATATTTTATTATCGCTGACGTAGAATTATCCAATATAGATAAATTGCTAAGATTTACGACAATATTAAATTTTGTGTATTTATTATTGTTGTGACTCAGGAACAGTGTTTGTCCTGGAAAAACGACCAACGTTCACTTCGGTCGTTTTAAGGAATCGCGTTAGTAAACAAAAGTAACCGTTAACGAATCATCAAAGTGAATAATTGTTTGTAAATTGTAATTATATTTCGTGATCTTCACAAAATTGATCCGGGTTTTTATCATTCATATACCTATCTTCAGAACAAATCTCTTTTTTGGTTTCTTTTACTTTTTGCATTCCTTTTGTATTCTTTTTAATTTTTACTTTTTTCTTTCGCTTTACAGTAAATTTATAATGACAAAACTGTTTTATTTCAGAGACAGTGCAGACCAAATGGAGTTGTAACGAAAGAAGGAGCAGAATATTATCAACTATGGCGTAGTACAGGTGGTGGTCATTCGTCTCCCGAATCTTTATACGAAACTCTCTATCCAATGCCACCACCACTTCCACCAAGAGCAGCGCATCGACCGTTACATAGAAGTAATGCTTTACCAAGCGGCGCACCAGAGCTACCTAAGCGACATCAGAGGCATCCCGCGCCATTGCACCCTGAAGATTGTTTTGGATTTGAGATTGTAGATGTCGACGAAGCCTCGAATCTCAAGGTTGAGATTGACAAGTTATATTCAACGCAATGTTATTGCCACCAAGACTACATGATTATCTGTAATATTTCAGTTAAGGACAGCAGTTACAAAAAGTATCGCTCTGTTAAGTTCACCGAGATCGCACAGACAACGAGAAAGACCAGAATCGACAATGGCTAATCAGCTGGAGTGTCCGCCCACCCCCACACATCGACCCAAACCCTTGTGTCCGTTGCCTGTATGCCAAACCTCAAACGTGTCTTTATCCTCAGAGGAACCTCTGCCTCCGTGTAACTATAATATTATGTGTTCATACTTCTACTCATATTTTTCACGCTTTTTTCTCAATATTAACTGATTAATCGTTATGTTTATTTCAGCATGGGAAGCGAGAATAGACAGCCACGGCCGAGTATTTTATATAGATCACATTAATCGAACCACAACGTGGCAAAGGCCAAACTTGACGACTCGTAATACCGGTTGCGATCTACGAAGACAACAATTGGACAGGCGTTACCAAAGTGTACGACGAACTATTTCGCGGCCCGACAACATAGATCGCGAGACTAACAGCTCCAACGGCAATCCTTTTGACAATACCGAGCGGCAGAATGACCGTACTGACAGGGGCGAATCTGAGCCGTTCGACATCACCACGATACCACCGGTGTTATTCCTAACACGACCCGATTTCTTTACCGTGCTGCACACCAACGTGGATGCCATGGAGGTGTACAACCGTAATCCAAGCTTGAAACACATGATTAATAGAGTTAGAAGAGATCCGATAGTTTTTCCAAGATACGAGCATAATAGAGATTTAGTTGCCTTAATTAATGTCTTTGCCGATCCAACCAAGGAACTCCCAAGAGGGTATGAATCGAAGCTCGACAGGACAGGCAAAGTAAGTTTCCGATCAAAATTGACAGAAAAGAATGAGAGCCACCGTGCGATTACGTGATATTGATCATCAAGTGTTGTGATTTCAGAGATTTTTCATATGTCACGCTAGAAAGGCTACGTCCTTTATCGATCCACGATTACCTACAGAAGCCGCTCATATACGTACGTTGCTAGACGAAGCTCCCGTTCCACCGCCCAGACCGCAACAAGCGTCTGTAACCGCTACTCCCGACATACCTGTGGCCTATAACGACAAAGTAGTTGCATTTCTACGTCAGCCTAATATAATGGATATTCTAAAGGAAAGACATTCTGCGCTAGGACAGAATATCGCGCTTCGAGAGAAAGTCAATACCATAAGGGTCGAGGGATCTACAGCGTTACAAAGATGGGGTCACGACGTTCCTCTAGCTTTGTTGCTAAGGTAGGAAAAAAATCTTTATGTATATTTCATTAGTATTGTATATACAATAATAATATCACGTTATTACTTACAGTTTATTCGAGCAAGAAATAATGTCGTATGTACCTGGTAGTATGGGTAGATCTCCGCTTGGCAGTCCGCATGCATCACCTGGGCTAACAAGGGCTTCTGCCAGAGCTCCTGCACCGTACAGGAGAGATTTTGAAGCTAAACTTCGAACTTTTTATCGAAAGCTGGAAAGCAAAGGTTACGGGCAGGGGCCGGGTAAATTAAAGTACGTTTCAACGTATATATATATATGTATATGTATATATGTCATATGTGTGTGTCAAGTATATTTATTTATTGAGAAATTTTTATATTTTCTGTAGATTACACATCAGAAGGGAACATTTACTCGAAGACGCTTTTACCCGTATAATGGCTGCATCAAAGAAAGATCTGCAGAAAGGTAAACTGGTAGTCATCTTCGATCATGAAGAAGGATTGGATTACGGTGGGCCATCCCGAGAATTTTTCTTCCATCTATCACGCGAACTATTCAATCCGTATTACGGATTGTTCGAATATTCCGCTAATGACACTTACACGGTGCAAATCTCGCCAATGTCCGCTTTCGTGGACAACTATCACGATTGGTTCAGATTCTCGGGCAGAGTTCTGGGTTTAGCATTGGTTCATCAGTATCTACTCGACGCATTCTTCACGAGACCATTTTATAAGGCGCTTTTAAGGATACCGGCGAGTTTAAGCGATCTGGAAAGCTTGGACCAAGAGTTTCATCAGAGTTTAATGTGGATCAAGGAGAAGGACATAAGTATCGAACCGTTAGAATTAACTTTTTCAGTAACGGAGGAACTTTTGGGACGAGTCGCCGAACGCGAGTTGAAGCCAGGTGGGAGAAATATCGCGGTTACTGAAAAGAATAAAAAGGAGTATCTCGAGAGAGTAGTACGTTGGCGTCTCGAGCGTGGCGTCGCGGAACAAACGGAATCGTTGGTTCGCGGCTTCTACGAAGTGGTGGATCCGCGTTTAGTGTCAGTTTTCGATGCCCGCGAGTTAGAGCTGGTTATCGCGGGTGCGGCTGAAATCGACCTAAACGACTGGCGAACGCACACAGAGTACAGGAGCGGTTATCACGATGCCCATCCGGTAGTGGAGTGGTTCTGGAGCAGCATAAGCCGATTTACTAACGAACAACGTCTAAGATTATTGCAATTTGTTACCGGCACCTCGAGTATTCCATACGAAGGATTTGCGGCTTTGCGTGGATCCACAGGACCAAGGAAATTCTGTATCGAAAAATGGGGAAGACCAAACAGTCTGCCAAGGTATTTCTTTTAATCCGCTAATAATAGTTGTATTAAGGATTCTATATTTTTTATATCCCGTATAAATTTACAGTACCTCTGCTCTATCGTCATTATCGTTTCAGGGCTCACACGTGCTTTAACCGCTTGGATCTTCCGCCTTATCCTACGCCCGAGATTTTATATGAAAAGCTGCTGTTGGCTGTAGAAGAGACAAATACGTTTGGTATAGAATAAAGCGACGAATTAGATTTGTAATTATAATGAATTTGTACAATTAATAGAATTATAAATATCCAGGTTGCATTTTCTGATAAGAAAAATAGGACAAGATTTTGTATAGGCCTAATACACACAGTTTGTGAATTATGTGGCTCATTATATACACTTATTCAATTTATTCAAATCAGATATGCGATGTAAATAACTAAACAATCTGCAGCTTTACAATCTTTCAGAATTTTCGATCAGATAATATGTTTTATTTATTGTGTGAAATAGCATAACGATTGAATATTCTTTCTTTAAACTTTCACGAATCTATGTGATTCGTTGACTGTAGATCACACTTGATGCAATCGTTACGTACACACTGGGAGCTCGTAAATCTCACAACCTTTCTTGCTTCAGTTTTCCTCAAATTAGCGGAGCTAAACTTTTAATTTTTTCAAATCCCTTCTTTCGTTTGTATTTTCTATCTCGTTTTCAACAAAAAAATTTATTTGCTAAATTTATGAATATCTATTACAAATCTAACAATCTTAACATGAATAGATGCATTATAGAAATTATTACTTCTTCTTGGAGATTAAAGAAATTAATTTAGATAAATGTAAAAAGAATATGTGCTCAGTTGCTATTATTCCTACTACCACTAATATTATAGTCTTACTATTACTATTGCTGCTACTACTGTTAATATATTATTGATATTGCTACTACTGCTACTGCTGTTGCCGCTGCTGCTGTTGCCGCTACTGCTATTGCTGCTACTACTGTTTATTTAATATTAATACTGTGTTACTTATCATTTTATCATTATCACTTTAATTATAATCGAATTTCATTATAAAATTCAAAAGATAATACTGCATCAGGATCACTACAGCTCCGCTAATTAACTTTTCCATTACGCATCTACATTTTCCTATGTATAATTTATCTTTATTTCTGAATATATCGAGGTCCGAATGTACTGCTGTTGAAACATTTATTATGGCCGTCACCAGTGTTTCTAGTCCATGAGTTGGAATTTCACATGCAGCTGCCTTTTAATGTATCTTAACATTCCGAAGATTCTTGTTATATTTAAAGAGTTTATAGAGCAAGATTGTTAACGCAGGAGATAAATATCACATCTCTTTAAGTTAGCGGTTTTAAAAGTTCATTAAAGAAGCACTTTTATCTTACATCTACTTTTTATTGCTTAGTCATAACAATATGATGTATAGATCTTTTGAAAAACTTTGCACATAATATGAAAAATATTAAAGAGTAATTCATACATGAGAAATATAGACTTATTACGATATCTTTTTATTAAGCAAGTATATTTATTATTAAATTGCTATATATATAGCAAACAACAAAATTTATGTATTTGTACAGCTATCATATAATTGTTATATATAAGCGATAAATAAAATGCAACAAATATAAAAACAGTGGCATTTTTAATGAACAAATCTTCTTAATAAGTCTATCAATTTATTTTGTAATCATCAGTTATGAAATTTATGAAATAAGAATTTAATTACACTCTATTAACTACCTGGACTGTATTTACTTAACTATTATTTATCTTTTGAATAATCTTACATAATATATTTTCAAAGCTATCAATATGTGTTAAAATTCTTTCTTGTCCATTCTTATTCAGGATAACAGGATTACGGTGTTCCTGTAAATTCAATATTTAAATATTTTAATTATTTATTATATGTATATTCATTTTATTTTTAAAAATGCTTTAAGATATCTGCATTTATGTACACTTTTCTCTTTTTCAGATAATTGAACACTAATGACTATAATGACATTCATCATAAAATAATATATGTTTCTATCGTTATTACAACCTTTATCACTGGATATTATTTCCTTAAATTGGATTGGTTGCGATTTTGTTTTTAATTTAAGATTCTTAATATCATTTCGAAAAAGACACTTTTGTCGCATTTGATTCTCAAGAATACTCTCCAACTTCATTATATCATCTTTGTATTTTTCCTCCAACTGCAGCATTTCTTCCTGCATTAACGATAATATCAATAAATGATAATATTAGTAAGATTAAATATATTTAACAAATATAAACGTGATTTACATCTGACATGATGCGTTGCTTGGATAATTTCTGAAGTTTTGATTGCTCTTCCACTAAAAGTGTTAGGAAGCTCAACTTTTGCGTATGTTCCCGGATCAACTTGTTAAATATGACTAATTCCTCCGCATAATTTTCCTTGATATCTGTAATAAAAATATCCGATAAATCTATGAAAATATTATAGCATTATAATATTATAACTTACGCTTGATTCGTTTAATGAAATACATTGTTGTCTCGCTTAGGTTGGCTTTAATATCATATACTATTCGACGAAGTATCGTCTCATATAATTTATTTAAGGATATATGTTGGCCAAACTTATTCATTATTTTCAGTTTAATTTCATTTTGCAAACTTTTATTATTGACGCGCATATGATTGCAATCGAGTTTAATTCGCTGGAGGTGCACTCGAGCATGTCTACAACATGTATATTCCATTATAACATCCATAATATTTCTCAATATCGACTATTATGTTATTTATCAATTCGCTGTGTGAATCTTACGTACTTGTGTTTAGCGTGCAATTCAAGTGTTTCTTCGTGTAACTCTTGTATTCTCGCGTATAATTTCGACAGTTTTTTCTTATCAAATACTACGCAATCATGCACCTTGGATGGAATTTGGGACTCTTCGAAATACTGTAGTTGATGTAATTTCATTAGTACTGTAACATCCACATCGTTTAATTTTCGTTGTTTCTTGAGCTATTGTGAATAGAGGATGATTAAACAAGTGATATTTCAAGCGAAAAATTTGACTAATTAACGCATTAAGTATGCAATACCATAAACATTTTTAGATCGTCCTCGTTTTTCTTCAAATTACTCTCTATAATTTTTAGCTTCTTCATCTGAATTTGAATTTCTCTGTGAAAAATCTCCATAGTTCGTTGTTCATCTCTGATTTTATGTTCACACGCGTATCGTTTTTCTCTCATTGAAAATGCTAAATTATATAATGTTTTATCACATCCTGGAGGACATACATTCTCGTCGAGATACATTAACTCAAATTCTCCATTATCGACACTTTCTGTTTCATCTGTATCCGTTTCAGTCGTTGTAGTGGTCTCTAAAATAAAAAACAATAATAAATGATTAATATACGTCAATCATATTAATGTACGATAGCGATAAACTTTTTCAAATGCAGATATGAGTGCTTTTCTTATGAAATGAACTTATTACCATCTTCTTCCTTTATTTCCTTATATTTCTTCCTAAATATTCTACATAAAAAATTACGGAACTTGTTATCATTTACACTACGCATATAATCGGAAGAGATATCTTTAATTTGATTTCGTAATTTTGTAATTTCCTTGGTTTTAATGTCAACTTTTTCAGTTGCTGTTTGTATCTGAAAATATCAATTATTATATACGTTATGTCTTAAAGATGATTATTACTGAAGAAAAAAGTTAGTAAAATACATTAACTAACTTTTTGTCTCATCACTGCAACCTCTTCTAATCTACGATTAACTTGGTCATGCAATACATTCTCCATTGTCTCATATTCTTTCAAGATAATATATTCTTGACGAAGCGTCAATAAAAATAAATTAAGATTGATATTTTCAGCAACAATGTCCAATCTATCGCGCTCTAATTTGTCTAACTTCTTGTCTAAATTATCGCAATTAGTTTGTACATATCGCAATATACAATCCTGTTCGTATATTTTGCGCAGCATACGAGAGGATTTCATTTCTCGTTCCCATGGACTCTCAGTGTCATCGCTCAAATGAAGTAACTTTATGTTATCTTGAACAGTGGATTGAATCTTTATCTTTTTTTCTACAACAGAGGATAATGCAAACGATTCTCTGAAAATTCTTGCGTTTTCTGAAAATTTGTCATCCAAAAGTAACACCTCGTACTCTTCATCTGGACAATGAAGTGTCGGCTGTGGTAAAACTGTCGTTCGTCTTGGCCTATCTGCCTTCCAAATATATTCCTTGATCTGTAAATGTACAAAAATTAAAGTATATTTTTATATAAATTAAATGTATTTGTCAATAAAATGTGTTACATTAACGTACCATTATTTTCCTCTCGGGAAACTCTATATTAATATTTAATGCAGGAACAACTGGCAAAGGTTTTATACTTTGTAGTGGTATCTCGGCATGAATGTTTTTGAGGGATTTTATTAAATTTAAAACTTCCGCATGCAAAAATTCTTTTTCTGTTCTCACAGCTTTCAGTCTCGTATTAAAAGCTTCTTGCTGATAATAAAGCTGCAGATATTGAAAGCTTTATGTAAATAATAAAACTTTTGGTATAAAAAATAATGAATTAAAACTAAGAATAAATGATTTAAAATATATTTCTTTCATCTGCTGATATATGCAAACCTTTTTTCGGCAATTTAATAGTTCCTTATATTTTGAAAAGAGAGTATCTCGTTCTTCCGACAGTAAATTGAAAGTCGAAGATGTTTTTAATTTATAATCACCGATGGTTCTTTTTGCTTCTTCTATAGCGAATACATCGTGCATATGATTAATAGATATATCCGGTTTTCCACTATATATAACTTTCCACTGAATACAACACATTCGTGATTAAATAATAATAATAATAACAACGAGAACATTTAATAATTTAAAAATATTTGTAAATTGTACTAACTTCTTTTTCACGTTCTTCCAGCCTTCTCTTTCTCAAGGTATATTTACGTAACATTTGATTGAACTGAATTACCAGGCTGCTATCAGTATCTTCGTAATTTATGCCCTTTAAAAAATCCGCGATCGGTTCCGTTTTCGCTATCTCAATTTCTTCTTCCGTTTTCGTTTTATCTTCTTCTCGTTGCTCCTCCTCGTAATGTTGCACTTCATCATCATCTGTTACACTACTCATAGACGAAGATATGTTTTACACATATGAATTGTTTATATATTTATTCGAGCATACGAATTACCTATATCCATTCGCATCTCTTTCGGACACGTGTGTATGTTTTGTCGTATCGATATGCGGCAAAGTAATGTCAATGTCCAAGACGCGTTGGCGTAAAGAATATACTACACTATCTGGTTCCCTGTATCAATATAGATACCAAATCATTCATGTTTATATTTTTAAGACGACTCTTACTTACGATATTTTGCAGACGACAAACGGTAAGCATGTAATCGGTTGAACAAAATGTTCTAGAAGTTTTTGCAATCCAAGCTCACTTTTCTCCACGTTAAACGCTAGTTTCGCACGTACCGCAGCCATTTCCGCGTCCAATTCTTTGTTTAAATCAACTGTAATTCTAGGATCAAGTTCCAATTCCTTGAAAGTTATTTGATGAGATTTTGGTAGTGCATTATTCCTAAAATATGTAAAAATATGTATTAATATATCTTATTTGATGTCATATAATTTGCATACATGTATTTCTGTATCATCCAAACCTTTCCACAATCTTGCTATATTCTTCGCTTAATTTGAGCAATATTTCCAAAGTCTGCTGTTTATTTTGCTTTGCTGCAGTTGCAATTTTATCATATTCAGCTTGCTGAATCATCTCTTCCAAACTTGCATAATCAATTTCCTCAATATCTTCGATATTAACATATGGCTGTATATTTTATCATATCAAGAATTTATCGGACATCCGATCATCCGGATAATCATACATTCACAAAGAATTAAATCAGTAATATATTAACTTCAAATTTTGCAATCCAAGCTCTCAAATTTTGAACTGAACAATTTATAAAAATGCAAATATACCAGAGATAAGGTCCTTTTGGGTTTTTCAAATTCAATTTCTTCGAGCGGCGCGTCATCGTTTATATCGTAAGAAAATAAATTCCCGTCGTATCCACACGTAAATAGTATCCTTTGGTCATGGCTGAGAATCATTTTTGGGATATAGCCGTTATAATTATCATGCATTGGAAGTATCCAGTAATCCGAGAGATCTGTGTAATTGTCGGGTTTCCATCTGCAAACCCGTATTTGTCCGTGCTCCATTCCCAGAAACAAGTACTTTCTTCCCTTACTAACGATAATATAGGATAAATAGATAATATAATACATCATATGAAAAATTACTTTTGTGTGATATATATGCAACAGTTAATTTTATCTGTGCTTACTAGAACAGACAACTTCGTATTTCTATATCGTCCGCATCGTGTATTACGGTACTTTTAACAGGTTCCTTCCCGACAACTTCGGTAATGTCCGGACTTGGATATTCGTACATATATCCCGCATCAAATCCTGCCACTGATAACCAAATAATATCAGGACTAATGTATTGTGCTATCAATATCTTGTTTGGTATTTTTGGTATATATATTTCTGGTAATGGTTCTTCTTCTTCTAGATCTGTTGTATAATATAAAATTTTTTACTTTAATTTTATGAACTTTGTTTCTACCATTTTAAATTGAATAATAGAATTAGAATAATTATCATTTCAGAGAGATGAGAAAATAAGTAATTACTGACAGAAAAATGCCTCTTCATTAATTTCTAATCCAGGACTTTCAGCCATTAATCGTTCTATTTCTTTACGTTTCTGCGCTATCTTCTCTTTCCTCTCTTTCTCTCGTTGCAGGCGTATTAATTCTCTTCGAATAGCAGATTTTACAGAATGAAATTTAAATGTTTTTGGTCGACACTGAACGAGTTCATATGAGGCGATAGTGTACGGTTGAAGTGTGCTTGGTAATATAACTTCTACGCAATCACCTTGCGAACATCCAATTAATAATGTCGTTTCCTGTAAAATTTCCATTTTTATTATTAGATCAGATTAAGAACGAATACGTTTAATATAAATTGTAATATATTATTTACACTTTGCGGTTTCCACGTAAGACACGTGACTCCCGATGGTACTTTTATGAAGCCAATTGGTGTAACGACAGGAAAAGTTTCGGTCACTGTAACGGTGAAATTAAACACAGTTGAATCTTCGCTACCAGTCACCAGTAAGCTGAAATATTCTCATGTAGAAATTCTTATAATTAAATATGTAATAAATATTAGAGATAATAATGATCATTAAAACGGTATAATAGTCATTAAAATACTGTTGTTTGTACCTGCAGGATGGATTCAGAGACATCGCGGTTATTGCCATTTTGTGTGGTTTTATAACTTGAATCAATCTAACATAATCTCCTTTTACATTATCAGTGGCATTGGCTACCACTACCGCTACAGCAATTACACGAATAACACCACTTCCGAAAGCACAAGCGAGTGTTGACCCTGTTGCTTCAATCTTGTAAGTATATAAAATTATATATTATAATTCTATTTATAAAGATATTCAAGTATAAAAATATTGAAAAATAAAAGGAGAGTCTCTTGGAATTATGTATAAAATTAAGCGATAAAATATCAGAAAATTAACATAATTTCTCATTTCTCAGTTAATTGTTCATATATATGTTACAATCTATTATATTAAAAGAATGTTTAAGCAAAATATAATAATAGATACATAAATTATATAATATATAATTTTTACCTGGCAAGGAAACCAGACGATTTGACTGCCAATATCGTTAAATTTATGCACCAGAATTAACTTTTTCTTCAGATAATTATAAATATGCAGTTGTCCAGCTTTACTAAGAGTAGCTACAAAAGGACCCCACGTTGCTTTATCCATATCGGCTACAGCTCCCGCGTGGCATGTAAATATTTTTCGCGGTAGCTCTGCTGTCAAGGTATGTAAATCTATTAGCCAAATTCCACCATTTCCATCCTAGAAAAGAAAAGATTTTAAGATCATACAAGTATTCCACTAATTTTTTTTTCCCTTAAATTTTACTTGATATTAAATTTGCTAATATCGAAATCGATGCTTTCTAATATTTAATGTTATGACAGAAATTTGTTACTTACTTGAGCATACCAGAATGTACTTTCTGGATTGTCTGGTTCTTGCTTACATATACACATTAACATCGAACCGTTTGCTCCATTACTTTCACTGATGTGATATTCATAAATAGGTTGAATCTCTAGGAAACGTTCCCCATTATGGGGATACGCATGATCTATAGTTTCATAGAACCAAATTCGAATCCATCCATCCATGCCTACAATTCATTAAAAGTCCATCATAAAATTTTTTCGTACATTTCATTTTAATTTTAACAAATTTAATAAAGAAATATTTAATTTAAATATTCCTCTTGTTGCTTTGTTTATTATTTGTCACTGTACGGTAATATAAAAAGAATTTTTACCAACTGATATAAGTTCCCCATGCATATATTCAAATTGTGTGATTGCTTTAGCGTGACACGGTTGCCGGTTTTTTCTACATACTTCAAGAGTAATTAAACCTTCTTCCCACAGTAAAATATTTCCCCATTCACAGCCTGATACAACCTAAAAGCAATATAATTTTAAATAAATCGAGTAAATCTAAATTGATTAAGAAATCAGGTGTACACCATCTTCAAAATCTTGAAATCATATAAAAAATTTAAAAATGTTGGTACTTTTTTTAATTTAAAAATAAATAAACATTATATTTAACATAATTACAATGTATAAATTTGATTTTATTTTATGTAATAAACATTTTCAATTAATGACTTTATATTTTTGGTCAGCAATGGATTTGAGAAATGCTTACTTTTCCATCTGGCATGATATACACGCCTACAATGTCAGAGATTTCTGTCTGACCAAATCTACCAATTTCGCCTTTTAATTTAAGTCCAGTGAACGTTTCAGAGATTTTCCAAAATTTTATATGTCCTGAGCCGCTTGTCACTAAATATCCGGATAATGACGGAGATATCGTTACGTTGTAAACATCTCTATTGTAAGATTTACATTTCAGTGTTATTTCAGACTTCTGCCAATCCCAGAGGATAAATGTGTAATCTGGATCTCCTCCTTGAGACATCAGCAACAAACCATCCGCACTATGAAAATGTATAAAATATGCAAACTTAATATTTAAAATATGTAATGAAATGCTAAATTAATCCTTGAAATACCTGTATACTAAATGGCAGTATGACTTCATTGTGCCATTATGTAAAATCCTCACGATATCCATTGAAGGCCATTTATAAATTATTATTGGAGGTTTAATACCATTTTCACCAACAGCAATATGATTAAACATTAGATTTTTCTAGAGAGATAGAAGAGTAATACTGTGGGAAATTATATTGAACGATTTCACGTCGAAATTATGATTTTCCCTTTCAGAAAAATCTACTAAAATTTAACAGAAAAATTAAACTCTACTTTCTTGCTTCCTTGTTTGCCAGGATTCTTTTATCTACATACGTTTTCCAAGTCAATGGCTACATTATAATAAATATAAATAAAAAATACCGCCACATGCCCAATTCCACCGCCCGTGTATCCTCTTCTAAACCACAGCTCGTTTGTCGCAGTATTTAAGAAATGTAGAACATTACCAGAAGCGAAGAAAACGACATTTGGTTCTACTACGCAAAGATTAAAATATCTCTGACAATCGTATGAAAACGAATGACTAATATTATCTTATAAGGAATTTAAAGGATTTTTGTTTTCATCACTCTACAATATTTTACAGAATATTTGTATACGAATTGTGTCATCGCACTACTGATGAATTTGGACAGTTTGAAAAAAGGAGAAAAAAAACGATCCAGTGTGATCCCTATTAGTATACATAATGAGAAAAGGATACTGAAACTGTAAAATGTTCATAGGCACGGTTCCATTCGACACGCGTCTCGCCCCGGATATGTATTTATTCGAGTCGTAGACCTTTTCCTGTACTCCAGCATTGTCTCTTTCCAATTCCTCTTTTTCTTCGTCGTGAAATTCGGGCTCGCGTTCGTGCAACTCATCCTCCAGCATCTCTCGTTCGATCAGTATAAATGTGACTCCTTTATATTGACGTTCAATGAAAATATAATCCTGTAAAAAGAAAACGGAATTCAACGCGTTTGCTAATGCATAGTGATAACTTCGAGGAGGATAATGAATGTTCCCATAGATACGTAACTTTTGTTTATTCGATATGTCAAATGTAAACAGATAATTGTGATATAACATTTAATAGATTTATATAATATAATTATATAACTATGTAAATAATATAAATACTAAAGTTTATATATTTAGTTATAAAAAAATTGTTTTTATCGGGAAATCAAATTTAATTACATTATACTGTAAATTTAAATTGTTTTAATTTAAATTAAAAATTAATAATAATTATAATTTACTGATATTTTTATCAATTAATATATTAATTAACTAATTTTACTCTATTTGATGTTTTCGATATATACTAAACCTATATATACTAAACCTATGTTAAATTACGCTCCAAAAACTGCCTTGGCGTCATTGGCGTTTCTCGAATAACGAACAGTCATGATGCATGAATCGGGAGAAGGTTAGAAGAGAATATATGGTTCCTCGCCTGATTGGTTGAATTCCGAAATCCGCGTTCACAACACGTAGTATGATACGAGCTGCGTTCCGTAAAGCGCATATGCGCGTATATATCTACAGTATATGTTACGCTTACTATAGAAAAATGCGCATCATGCGGTTAAACCTATTTTCAGTTTCCAGCGGGAGAAACGAAACGCAGCATATTATAAGCTACTTTTCTACTGAACGAAACTATTGTTTTTGCGCAAAAATTTTTCGAGTCACGATGCATAAATTTAGCAAGACACGATACGCCAAACGAAAAGCATGACCCTGAGTTCCGGAAGTGCCAGTGCGTCGATGAGCCCAGACTATTTCCGATAAGCGACAAAATGGAGGATCCTCCTTCGAGAGTGTTCGAGAGCTCTCTACACAAGTGACAGACTGTTTTTGCTGTTTTTCATTCCCATCAATTGTTGATCAAGTGGGTTAAGTGCAATTGGAGCAACGTGATTAAATATTTTTATATAAACTTTTGAGGTGTTTATTCATAACGCGTGATTTGATAATCACTTGGTAAAGAGTACTTTCGAAATGCTTATCGATTGACTCATCGTCTTCGTGGAAAGTTTTGATATTCCCATTTACTGTCGAAAGTCCTTTTCCTTCTTTCATTCAAGAATCAGGAATGTTTAAAGCGTTGATGTGCCTGCAGCCGTAATTGATCCTAGTCGAGCCGAATTGAAGAGAAATATATTCACGCTGATATAAAACATATGATATTTTTGTAAAATCGCAAGTTTGCGATTTTCTTTTAGCTTGCTGTTTTCGCAGGTGCCAATAAAATGGATTTCGGCACGATAATCTCCGTCGCACAGAAAAACGAGACGAAGAAACAGGTTGGTTCATTTTGTTGATATACATATATGTATATTTTATTTACAATCGGACTGTCGAAAGTATGCAGTCAGGCAACGACCAGTTTAGGTTAGGAATCTTTTCGCCCAGACCTTCAACCTTTAAACTGTCCTCACTGAAAAAAATGTTGTTTATTTTTCAATAGACCATTCCGTGTTATCAATCGAAATTCACGCCACCGAAAAAGCAATCTAAACAATCCAGAACTCTTTCTGAAAATATCAAGAAATATAAGGCTCGGAGGGAAGAGGAAGAGAGACAGAAAGCTCTAGAGGAAAAAAGGAAAAAAGAAGTAAGTTTGTAAAAAAAGAAGTACACAACAAGATTATCATATACTAATGAATAATTTAATTAAATTTTGTATAATCAATATAAATGATTATAGACACAACGAGGCAGATATTTTAAGTTTCTGTTAAATTTTTGTACATAAATGTTTTTAAATTTATATACATATCTTTTAATTGTTTACTTTAATAACATTTCTTGGTGTGCGATTTATTTTCTTTGGAAAATTTTTGTATCTGTCCATATTTTCAAGAATTTCTTAGGGAAACATATCTCAGGATATCTTATATATTTTTTAAGAAATTTAGCTTCATAATCATACAGAACCATATTGTAGTTGAATAAATATAATATTTGTAATAATAAAGCGTAATGAAAGAATTATGTTGTGTGAATTTTATTTTATTGAGGGACAATTTTGAAATGTTATTATTTTTTTAAAGAAAAGTAGGTGTAAACAAGATTGTAAGATTTATATTTCTTTCTTTAATATTATTTAGTTAAGATCATTTTTTATTATTTAATGTTTTTAAATAAATTTTTGTATAACATTTCTATAATTTTATGAGTTTCCTAGAATTTCATACTATTTTTTAAACTTTATAATATCTCGAGAAGAAATATTTATTTTGTACACATTTTTTCAATTGGGTGTATGCACTTGATTCCTTTTTTCGAAAACAGTATTTACCAAGTATTACCAGTATCTAATCAATCTAATTAATTATACAATATATTGTACTTGATTTTTTCAGAATCTTTTATCTTTACGAGATCAAAAGACTCAGAATCGAATAAATAAACACTTGAAAGTGTGTAAAGCAGCAAACAAATCAGTGATCGAGGATGCCATTGATAATGAAAATACAGCTATTACCATCGCAGGTAATACCAAGCGATTTTACAAATGTATAATATATTTTTTTCCAAGCATTGAATAAGGTCTGTTACATTTTTATTCTATGTATAAGTTACATGTTATTGAAAGAGGGGAGTAACAAGTTCAGAATAAAATGTAAAAATAAAGTTTCAAATGAGAATACCAAGATACTTTTATTTCTTTACAATTATATTTTTCTTTTAAATATATTTAAAAAATTATAGTACAATGCTGTTAAATACAAGATAATGGTATTATTAAATACTATAGCAGTGAAATAAGAACTATAATGAAGTATAAAACAACAAACTGATGAGAGTTATCAGATAACTTATTATTATACATAAAACTTAAATTGTAATAACTTGATTAGTAGAAAAATTTATCCATAATGGGCAATATTTTTGCCCACAGGTTGTAATATATACAAGCAATACAATACATTATTTATCCGTCATCCCAAATCGAGGCAGAACAATTTCACAGTGGATTTTCACGGCGTTGGATGCTTTAAGGTCAGCCTAAAGTAATATAATCCTGAAGTAATCTAGATGATTCATAAGTATAAAGTCTGTGCAACTATAAACTATTCTCGGTCTTTATAATATCTGTGAATTTTGTTCGAAGTGATATGAAGTATCCTGACTTTATTTATATTTATCATATTAATTCAAGCCAATATGCATGTTGCTTTATTATTATACTTTTCCTCCTCTGCAAGATTATTTTTAATGCGCATTTTAATGTGCATTTATTTAATAAATTTTTTCGTAATTCTATTATTTATACATTTATACATACTATTTTTTATTATATATTGTACGTTATTTAAATAATATTAAATGATATTATATATATTAAATAATGTAATAATTATAATAAAATAAAAGATTTGTATATTTAGCTTATATATAGTATAGATTATATATCATAATGTGGCTCTATATTTTTTACAACTATTTTCTTAACTGTCTTATGTTTTTTATGTTATTTATTTATTCATATTTTTCTTTTACTTCTTGATACTTTAGCTAATATTGAAATCTTGTCTATAAAATAAATTTTTATGCTTGGTATTTGGAACTTTATTTTTATGTATTTATAAAATAATATTACTGATTACTGATTTAGGTATATCCTTAAAATATATCTTTGTAATTTATATTAATTATGTAAGTTAGTTATATATAGTATTATCATTGTAGGGCCATCTCAACCTGATGAAGACGATTACGGATATGAATCTCAAACAGTGTCTGCATTGTACAATCAATTTATGAGTAAATATAACAGTTTACCTCCAGAAAAGCCCATTTTTAGTCCTAACGAACCAAGAACAGTGAAGGATATTGCATCTACAAAGGTATATTTTTTCTAAAAAATTGAAGAAAAATGTTTTGAATAAATTATGTATCATAAATGTAATTGAAATATGAGTTCCCATGAAACGGATTATCATCATTCATTGACTGCTCTTGCAGGAGGCCACGCTCCGTTTAAATTGCAAAATATAAGAAAGAATGCAGCTAATTAATCATATGCGATATTTTCCAATTTTTTTCAGTCAATTTCTCAATTTTGTGATAAAATTAAAGATAATTACAAATAGATTACAAATATATATGATTAAAATATTGTTTTATGTATTATAGGACAGAGTAAAACAAGCTTTGAAACAACAGGAACTTGAAGAAAATAGTGGACATAGAAAAAAGAGAAAATCGTCTGCTTTGAATGTAAAAGAAGCTGAAGTCGATGAAAAAGCGGAAAAAACCGATAAAGAAGTTAAAGACAAAGTTAAAGAAGACAAAGATGAAAAACCCAAAGTTAAGAGAAAATCACTGCCACCGCCTATGGGTTTTGCGGAACTTTTAAAACTCGCTGCAGTAAAACAACATGAACCTGTAGTTATAGAAGTTAAACCAAAGATCGAAAATGAACGACCTATGACAAAGCGTCAAAAAATGGAATACATACAGGAAAAAGAAAGAAAGGAGCAACGTGAGAAAAAAGATTTGGAAGCAAATAAAAAAACAACCGTTGCATCTAGCAAACCTGATAAAACGCAATTGAACAAGATTCCCAAGGCTAGTGAAAAGTCTGTAATCTCAAATTCAACGTCGAATAAAAGTACTTTCAAAGTTGCAGCAACCATTTCTAAACAAGTTACTGATAAACCTAACGATAAACATAATATCGAAAAATCAAATTCAAGGAGTTCACCCAAGAATGAATTATTAGAAGAACGAAAGAAATTGGAAGCTGAAAGAAAACAACTGGAAGAAATACGACGCTCTCTCGAGGAAGAAAAGAGGAAGTTAGCGCAAAGTAAAAATAAAATGGAAAACATGAAATCTCAGCCCTCTAATAAATTAAATCCGACTAAATCTATAAATAAGCAAATATCATCCAAAGATATCAAGCCGCGACAACTCCCATCTTCGGATGTAAAGTTACCATTAGCTAATACTAAATCAAGACAGTTTCCACCATCCGATGTTGGGCCATTGAAATCAAAACCAATTGTCAAGAAAGCATCTAATAAAAGTAAGTTCATTTATAACATGCGATACATTGAAAGAACTTTGTTAAAAATTAAATAATCACTTGAAATATATTTAATTTTTCAGGGCGTATCTATGATGAAGACGATGAGGAAGATTTGGCTGATTTCATAGATGATGGACCAGAAGATATTGAAGAAGACTACAGTAAGCATATTAGTGAAATATTTGGCTATGATAAGACTAAATATAAAAATATGGATGATGAAGATGACACTCGTATGGAAAGTAATTTTGCGCAACAACTGAAAGAAGAATACATATCTTCAAAAATAGGTATTTATGTATATCTTGAATATTTTATAAGA
>VBVQ01000685.1:0-40249 GCA_011636635.1 Tetramorium simillimum
GCTTTCCACCGCTCGAATCAATTACTTGTATTTCAAATTGTCAATCTAATAATAATAACGATAATGTATAAATGACATTTAAATTACCGCGATAGATTTTTCCTGCGAATGTAAAAGATTCGCGTCGGCAACTTTGCGCGAAAATTAATTAATTAATTAAAATAATATACGCAGTTCTCAAACTCATATGTAAATTTTATGTAAAATTAATCTAGCTATAAAAATAAAATAAATCTTATGTAAAATAATATAAAATTACATTATTAGTATTTCACAGTACTACGAATTTTTTTCGAATACTACGCACTCACACATTTTTCGCGCTTTAAACGCTTTCGCACTTTCGTAAATTTTATATTCACTTCGATAGAAACCCGTCTATAAAAAATTTTCGTATATCATAAACAACAAATAAAGAATAGGCATTCAAATTCACAATAATTTCACTAGGTTAAACATTAAATTAGCAAAATTTGTACCCACATTTATGTCCGCTTCACTGATTTTCGATGCGTGTTTTGATTTAAGTTGATCGCAAAAAATTCGATCCAGATCTGAGGAAATTTAATGCTGAAGTATTAAATCCATTTGAAAAAGTGGAACGCTGCGTAATTATCTATTCTTGCCTTTAATTAATACGAAATTAATGAATAAAAAGATCTTCAAATTTAGCTTCTTTTAATTCAATATGCAAAATGTGAGGTCTTTGTGGATGATTGTCAAAAGAGGTATATTTTATATGAACATTTTTGTTACGCAATTTTTGCTTAAAAAATACTGTTTATTGCAAAACAAGTTGCATATCTCTCTTTTGACAGGACATAATGTAAAATAAATATCATCATACATACAAATGTACACGTGCCAACGCACCAATGATTGTACATAAATTTTTTTACAGTCTGAGTTAATATTTTGTAGAATAGAAATTCTCTTCTTCTTTTGCGTATCTCCTGACTACGATGTCATCTAAAAGGAGGCTAGAATGTCGCTAAACGGAGTTCCAGGTTCCTTTGCGGCAGCTTCGAAAGTCTCGACAAATGCCTTCTTTTGAGATTCCTTGGATAGCTGAAATCGATAAATCATATTAAATAAAATAAATGTTCAAAGTAGCTAAATAACGTTTAGATAGCTAAATAACGTTGATCTACCTTGTGGTAAAAATCCGAAGCCGCTATACACAATATTTTCTTATCTTCATATTCATATTTTCCTATCCTCGACTGGACGTACGGAAATCTATCGTATTAAGCTAAGGAATTGTGTTACTTCCCCAAAGAAAATAATAAAGTTTTGTCGGTGAGAAAAGGATACAAAGCTCTCAGCCAATGGTTCGTCGACGCGCTTATGAAGAAACAGGACAAGCACCAAGTCGACATCGCCATCGGTAAGCTTTGAATGAAATTTGGCAAACTGAAGACCACCCAGTCTTGAAGAAGCTCCATTTCCGTGCAAGTACATGCCTTCTCACAGACCTGGCGCAAAAGATCAGATCAGATCATACATTCGCTTTCTTTAACTACGCTATAATTTGAAATTTTTAATCAATTTACGAACTTTAAAGACCACGGCAGAGAGTAATCTCGGATGCGGTTGTTGCGGAGACAGGAATTCCCCTATGACTTTAGTGAGGATCTCCGACGGTGGGAAGAAGTCCCCGAGAAGGCAGGAGAGAACTGTGCACAGCACCTCCACTTCCATGGAATGTCCCTTGCGAATCTTATCGAATATCGCGGAGGTGCGCTCGATGGATCGAACCAGCGTCTCCGGCTCCACATCTGGCAACGGTTCCTCGACCCCAGGCTGATTCAGCCGATCAGCCGCCTCCGTGTACATGCACGTCAGCAAAAGTTGCAACGCCGGTAATGCGAGCAGAGGGCTGGGTTGCTTCAGCCGGTCTATCGCGACTTTAACGATCTGCTCGGCGACCTTGCCGATGACGCTCTTCGTCGCCACGAGCCTCTCAAGACCCTATTGAAACAAATCGTGTTTTCGTTACTCGCATTATACATTATACATTAATCAAAGGCAAATAATGCCGTGACGTACCTGCAGCAGAGTTTGATGTAAACTATACGAGATATTTTGAGACGTGACTAGAGAGAGGACTAGTTCCAATACGGCCGGTGCTTCCGTGTCCGGCGGGGTGTCCTCTGCGTGCTCCAATAGGAAGAACACCAGAGCCCACATTATACCCTGATGCTCCTCGCTCTGACTTAGAACGCTGTAACGAAATAACAAACTAGACAATGGTTACAAAGTAGTATTGGGTAAATTAATAAATGTCTTCAATGTTTCTTCATCAAACAAAATTAAAATAGATCTCATTTCGGATCACCTATTCGAATCCTGCGCGTCAATGTGCTTCTGTATATATTCAATGGCCAGGGGATGTATAATATTCATTGTTTCCTCACATTTGGCCAGTACTGCACTTTGTAGCAGGTACAGAGAGCCGTGAAGAGCGGATACTCTGGAAGCCAGGAATACCGACTTTAAATTAACGTCCACTATGCGCTTCACTTTATCCAACGTGTCCAAATCCTACGAAGTAATGTTGGTTAAAAATAAGAAGGATCTTTTTTTTAATAATTGAAATTTAATAATTGAGATTTCTAGGGCGTACCAAAGGCGTTAGAACGGCAGCGGCTTTACACACAGAGACGGTCAGATATTGATGCAAGATTGCATTTTCTATTGGATGAACCCTTGAGACTTCCAGGCACACGTCCAGCATCCACTGGTACTGCGATCTCTCGAGGAAGAGTTCCGAGATCGCTAGAATCGATTTCATGATCTCCGTCAGCAGTTGTACGGGCGTGTTAGCCTGCGGTGACGTCCAGATGGTATAGTGCTCAATCAAAAAGCGCAGACAGGAGTCTAGATCGAGGGAGGCAGACATCAATGCGTCGTTCCGTCTGTTCTTCAAGTCGAGAACGGAAGCGTTTAACTTGTCCTCGTATAGATTGCACAGGGACCACAAATAAGAGACCGACAGTTGGCTGTACATGTATCTGTCGAAAACCGCGGTTCTTTCGACGTTGCCCCGCTGGAATATGTGATCCAGTTTCAAGCCGTTCTTACTTTCCGCATCGTTCATGTATTCGTACTTCCACAAGAGGAGCTCCTGTATCGCAAACAGCTTTTGGGAACTGGTCTTGTGCACGGAAAGCTGAGGGTCTCTCGGATGATGTATCAGAGTGCTGGCGCCGGGATTCCCGGGACACGGCAGCAGCAGGGTTTGCAGCAGTAATCTCGTTATTGCTTGAATCGCCAGGCTGCTCGCTTGGATCAAAGCCGCGATCTCGTCCGACGGCGTGTTCTCATTTTGCAGAAAGTTAAGAACGCTCAGGAACGCCATCCAGATCTCCTCGAACTGCGACCTGGATGTCCAACCCAGTAGGTTTACCCGGTAGATGAACTGCTCCAGAACGTCCACTTCCTGCAGAAGATTGGATTCGGACGACATAAGCGGAAAGTAGCACTTTGTAGGACCCGAGCCAAGGATATAACAGCCGCGTTTCCACACCAATGGAGGCGTCAAGATGTAAGAGTTTACTAACGACTGACGACTTATGCTGATGACTAGTGACTTTATCGTGTTAAACAGATACGGCGGTATATTCCTCGTGGTGCCATCCGTCTGACACTTCTCGAGCCAGGTCACTATCGATGCCATTTGAATACACGCCCGGGCGTAGTCCTTCGTGTCCTCGTCCTGCAGAGCCGGCTCCAGCGCTTGGTAATCCACGGCCGGCAAGGGATCCACCGTCGTTAGTATACTCTCCACGACTTTCGTTAGGGATATCGCCGCGGAGCAGACCCAGGTGTGACGCGCGTTCTCGCCGAAAATCTTACTCGGAGCGGCGTGCCGCAGAATTTCGGCTGCGCAACTCAGCGCGAGTTCCATGTCGTGCGGTCGCAATTTACGAGTACCCTTCCTGTCCGAATAGATCATCCAATGCGCCAGTTCGAGACACAGCATGGAGAATTTGGCGATGTCCTCTTCAAATTTCATGTCGATCTTCGCCACGTTGTATTTGGCCAGTTTCGGTAACGTCTTCATGTAAACTTTGACAGTTGGGATTATCGTGAAGAGAATCTCCCAGTACAGAGCGTCGCTCAGCAGCTCGGAGAATCTAGCGGCGTACTTCTGTTCCTTGCCGCTGCTGTTATCCGCCTCCGGATTGTAAATCTGATGTGGCTTCGGTACAAACTCACAGATATAATGAATGTGCTCCAACAAGCACTGCTTGGCAGCGACATACAAAGGATTGGCATCGAAATAAAAATCCTTCTCGCTCTGCGCCTTTCCGAACTCCAATTTTTGGCACTTCTCGACAGTGAGTCGGGCTCCCAGTATCACGCAGTGTTTCAAGATCTTCAGATTGAATTCTTTACAGGAGAGGATGCTCAGGCAATCGTCCAAGTCCAGATCCTTCAATAATTGCGCTAGTTCCATGGGATTGTTGCCGGCGCTCGCGTGGCAGCATCGTAATCTCACCTGAGACAGGAACCAATTCCGATCCAGTTGAATGCTCTTCACGGTGGATGGCTTGAACGGTCTGCATTGATCGAGCTCCAGCGGTGACAGATCGTAATATTGTACGGCCAGCTTGTTCAGTAAACTGACCAAGCCGCCGTGTTTTCTTGCCAGCTTGGTGGTCTGCAGAATTTCCATGATCTTCAGGATGTCGTCCTTCGATAACTGGTCCTTTACATCCTCCGCGTTGGTGGTCAACAATATCTCTACTCGGCGGCTGGCAATCTTCGTTGCCATTCTTGACAGAGCGAGATATTTAGTGGACAACAGTCGCGGTATCAGGGTCATTATAACTGCGCCACTTTGCGAGTGATGTGCGCCCTCGATACACTGCAGCAGACGCTTTATGAAACTAGGCTGCGTTAAATCCGTGCATTTCGTCGCCACGGCCTGCACCAAGAGCCCGCTGGCCGCCGGATTCCTATGTATCGCCGTAGTCAACAGATCCCTCACCGGAGATTCAATAGCGACGTTTATCGCCTCCTCTATGTGATTCACCAACAGCCACGTTAGCGGTTCCACGTCGTTGAGATTCTCGCATATATAATCGCAGAATAATATAATCCCGCCCTTTCTAATAATCTGGATGTTCGTACTGCTGTTATTACAATCATGCATTTTCTTCTCGTTCGATCGGACATGATCAGACTTGTTGGTGCCCAATACTTTCGACCAGAAAGACATTTCGTTATATCCTAACAGAATCATCAAGTATGCCCACTGGCAGGTCACCGTTGGGCATACGTTCCCGATGCTTAGCATTAAGTAGTTCAAATCGTCAATGAGCAACTTTTCTTCATCGGACACGTTGCGCCCCTGAATCATTTGCATCGTCGCGTTCGCCACTTTGCAATGGCTGCCGGACTCGAACATGTGGATGCACAATTGTAGGAAGAACGCGAACTGATGGACGAGGTAATTGTCATCCGCCGTGTAATCAGAGAAATCGACGAAGGGATCCGCGGACTTGTGATTTATCAGACCGAGTAAGCTGAACACCTTCGTGCTTATCAGATTGATCACCTTGAATATAAATCTGGCTAGTATCTGTTCAGGCGGCATTTGGCGCGACTGGACGCTCGAGGCGTTCAACGGATCTGCACATTCGCGGAAGGAAGATCTCCGAAGTGGCGAGAATAGATGCGACACGTCTGATACGCATACGTTGAGATCCGAGAGGCGCGCCAACATTGCTTCTTCCTTCGCGCAAGAGATCAGCGAGAGCAGTACGACGTTGATCATACCGAGCCAGCGCTTCAGTTTGAGGATTGGAGCGGTCGCGGGTATCGATGCGGTAAACAGTAGCTTCAGGAGCGGATCCACCGGGCGGAAGACCGTGGGCGAGATTGCCGCGAATAGTTTCACCAATGCGACGTGAGCCTTCTCGGATTCTATTCTGAGCTTCCCGGCGGCTAGTATCGGAAGCACGGTGTCCATCGTCAGTCTGGACCATCTTCGCCATTTCTCCTCGCCATTACCGTCCCCGCTGAATCTCGACTCTGCCAGACACAGCGCCAGGAGTTCGACTACCTCGTGATATTCCACCAAACGCAACAGCATGGCTATTAGCACGTCTCTCGTTGTTTCCAACTCCCGCTGCTCAACCAAACTCGAGCTTCCATTACGGATAAGAAATATATCCTCGATAACGGGCGCGAGCGCGGGTATACAGTGCGAAATTGCTGGCTGCCCGCTAGCCATCAGACCGTCGCATAATTGAATTATCTTCGGTATGCCAATTATCGTCTTGGAATGATTCTTCTCATACGACAGGTGCACCAAGAAATTGAACATTCTCGGCAAGAGATCCTCGGTTTGTTGTACATGGCCTTCCTCGATAAACTCAAATTGCTTTAACACGAATCCGATGAATATTTTGTCGGAATCCAGCAGACAATAATTGACCTTCAGTTGAACCAGCTGACTCAGCAGCATCAGAACCTGGCACTGCAGCGCGATGTTACTCGTGACAGTGTACTGTTTCAGAGACTTTATAACCATCGGTTCGAAGAGCCGAATAAAGGACGCGACGGATGTCTTCTGGTCCGAAGATCGCGCCAAAGTCTTAAATACCGACGAAAATTTACGGTCGCTTTTTCTGCGCAGTAATCCTATCCATCTGGAAGCGAAAGTGAAGACATCAGTATGTCAGCCTGCGTGCGGTACAATTATCGAGATATCGGGACGATACTTACCCGTTGTCCGGCTCGTTTTCACCTCTACAATTATTCCCAATGCATTTGATCGTGTTCGCCATTTGTCTGGCGGGGTATTGAAAGCACTGATTATAAAAACCCCTGACATCATCTTGCAGCGTGCCGCAGCGATCCACATTCTTCTGCACGTCCAGCTCGCTCCACTGCGCACATACGTTCGTACCGAACAAGCATTTCAGCAGTTGCTGCACACATTGAACCGTTGCCGTTGGTGACAATACGACGGTGGTTTTTAGGTAACATAACACTTCTTCCACTATTCTACCTGCTTCGTTGACGGACGCGATTTCAAGGATCTGCGAGAGAACATCCAACGTCGCGTTCAACAGGGAAACGTACATCTCGCTGGCCTCGTGCTGCAGAGTGACCGAATAATTGGAATGCGCTGCTTTCAGGATATCGTATATCTTCATATAATGTGGCATGCCGATAAACGTTCCCATTTGCTCCTTTCCGCTCTTCAAGCCGACGAGCTTCTCTGCCTTTTCCTTCGATTTTTGCTCCGACATGAGTTTCTTCCTAGGCGACAGTGTTTGCGCGGACAAGGACGGTAATACGGGCTTAGCACTTGCCTGTACGAGTTGCACCTCATCGATGACGTGAACGAAGATATTGAGGATTCTCGTGATGTGCGTCATCAGTAGTTCCATGTATTTGTCTTTACACACACTCCAAAGTTTCATCGGGTCACTGCCAGTCTTAAAGTTGCAGACGGCCAACCCGGAAGCCAGATTGCCGGCGAGAAGGATCAAGTGTCGATGCGTGGACAGATCTAAGCTAATGGTCGACGACGTTAACAATGGCAGTGCCAACGATAAGAGACCGCTGCACATCGGAGAGGCAATCATCTCATTTACGAAACTAATTTCATTAGCATCCGATCGGTCGCTATTCTTCTTAGACTTTTTCAGCAACGTCTTCGGTAGAATGCAGTCCCATCCTCTGACGTAAACCGTAGTAGGGTAAGCCTCACTCAAACAGAAGAGGGTCTCGCAACACCCGTATATTAGATACTTCGAAGAATGCACCGTCAGTATTTCTGTTAAAATATTAACTATACGAGATAGAGAGTATTCCAGACTAGAATCATAATTCGTCCCATTGTAATAATTCAGAAATACAAAGGGCTTGATAGACGTGTTCACGAACGGCTTATGTTTATCTTGGCACGAGGACAGTTCCGAGATGCTTGATGTTACCGCGCTTAAAAACTGTTGAGTGTATTGCGTGGCCTTTTTTGTGACGGTATCCTCTTGAGGGTGTCGAAAATATAGACACGGGATACTTCTGAAATAACAAAAAAAAAAAAAAACGTAAAATGATATTGTAAATTGAATAAATAATTGTACAATTAGAAATGTATCTTACTTAACAATCGCGTCTGATGCGGCGTGTCTCACTCTTTGGTCATGGTCACCTAACAATGCTATTATAACGTCGATAAAGTGTTCTTGAAATAATGATTGTCCTGTTATATGTTCAATTGTAATATACGATAACTTGCTTAACAAGTCCGCTAATTTTACTTTCACGAGAAAATATGGATTTTTCATAAGTTTTGGCAACGCAGTTAAGATGGTAAGACCGTGTTCATTGTTGATGGAATCTAGTAACTCTGGCAAGCAGAGATTTAACGCGTCCAACGTTTGGCGGCAAGTAGTCGCGGAATCATCGTTCAAGCCCTGTACATTCGACAGAAACAGATGTGAGTTAAAAACTTTCGAGACTGGTGTCGTCCTTTATAAAACGCATAGACTCACTTTTAAAAGCAACTTTATCATGTCCTCCAATAATATACTTCCACGTCCTTGCTGAGTCAAACACTCCGTTTCAAAGTTCCGGAAGGAGCCGCCGTACTGAACAAATATAGACTTTAAAAAGATTCCAATCACCACTGCTATATTACCTCTGATCTGAGGATCTGGGTGATTGGCAAATAGCAAAATGTCTGCAATCAATTGGTTTGTCTCATTGCAGCTTGACTCTTTGGCCACGGTCATTGTAAACAAGTGCGGATAAAGTTTGAGAATGTAACCCACGCATGTCAGAGCGAGAGACTTTACGCTAACGCGAAATAACTTGTCCGATACTAATTGCCCGGGCTTGCCCGCCAACAAAAAGGACGACACCAAGTAACGGCAGCAAAACTTAACGGGCATATCTGAGTCGGTGAAACTTCCGACATCCGCTTCGTATAACACGAAATCTAGAGAAGATTTCTTAGGAGAAGTAAACGAGAGAGTGGTCTCTTCGGAGTAATCTTCCTCCTTTGAGTGCTCACTTTGCAGGCTTAGATACTGCGCCTTCTCAGATTTTTCGATCTCGCTTCCGGCCTCGCTGCCTGCATCAGCAACTTCGCCTAAAAAACATTGAAAGCTAATAAAATGTTAAATTGTTACGCGAATTTTGGGTTTACATGCTCATTCTTACTGTCAGCAGTTTCGATTTTCAAATGACAATAACTCTCCAACATCTTTTCCTTCGTTTCCGTCACGTCGCTCGTACATTCGTCCTGCGTTTGTGAACTACACGTGTCCGGCAATGCCGTTTCCGTATCTGCGATCCACTCTGCGTTTGGTGTAATCTCCGGAATGTCAGGTTCGTGCAAGTTTAAAATAGAATCCGAATTTCCGCCATGGGCAGTACTCGCGCTGGAGATGCTCATGTGACCCAGCGATGGAACGCATGCATTTTGATTTAACATTATTCTGCTTTGCGTTATGCCCTCCGAGGACAATAAAACAGACACCAACGACTTTGGTGGCATTTTTAAAAGTTGCGCCAACGTCTCTAAAGCTGCGTTTATGACATTATGATCGGAATGCCACTTAGTATAGTGCAAACACAATTCATAAATGTGTAATAAATTATCTATTTGTTGTATCTCGATATCTTGAGGTTCTGAGGGTTTACATATATGAGGTAAAATCACTCTTAGGCATCCAAAGACGCCTATAACAGTAGAGGAATGATCATCGGCGTTTCTTCCTGACGTTATTATATCTGACAAAATAAACATTATTAATAAACGAATGTTCCTGCAATGTGTAGCGCGTCGAAATTAATTAGCATACCTAACATATAATCCATCACATAATTTAAAAAGAACTGTGGCTTTCTGCAATTTATACACGTTGTCAGAATCATATTAGCTGCTGCCCTACGAAAAGCTGCTTGAGGAGATGAGATATTTTCAAAGAATGCCCTCAGCAAATTCTGAAACAAGATTTGATTTTCTCCCAAGCTCATAGAAACAGTTCTTATGTATAATATCTTAAATATAAAACACTTACCTTGACATCCTTGTCTATCATAAACGGTCCTAATACTTTAAAAATTAATGGTAACGACTGTGCTAACGTTTCAATTACAGTATCCTCCGACCGGTGTGCGATGATCACTATACACGGGATCAGATTCGACACGTAAGCTTTACCCCTCGAAGGACGTATCATGTGACTCAGCAGGCCAAATCTCCAAAGCGCTGCCCTCAGTACACGCGCGGGTCCGTTTCTCTTTATTTCATTGTAAAGCTCTATCTGGATCTTAACGATGTTACTGTCGACCATCGCCTGGCAAAATGCGTATCAATAAAATATCCATTTGCCAAAGGACTCTTAAGTGTTTATGGCCCAGTTGCTCCAATGTTATTTTGACTTTAAGCGAAACTTAAACATGTGTCTGTCTTCATCTTTCTATCTAAATAAATAGACACACATCTCATTTAAGGCCGAAATAACATTGATGCAACTGAGCCTAAGTGCTCTTGAGTGTTTAATTTCTCTCGCTTTCCAATATGCTCGCTTTCACGTTCTATCCATAAACACCTACAATAACAGGCCTTAAAAGGGAAAAGCAAACTTGTACCCTTATAATTTTGTTGAGAGATTCATCCGCGACCATCCTGACGTCGGATTCCTCGTCGTTGCAGAGCGCCAGCAGCGTTTCGATAGTGGCACTCAGAATCTGCGGAAACTTGATGTTCTGCCTGACGGTCGGCGAGCATATCCCCTCGACGATGATCGCGCAGCATGACACCTTCTCCTTCCGGCTGTAAATACAAGCGTGAAAATTCGTGCTTATCTAAGGAACGATTCGCGCCGTCGGTGATGTGTTTTACCGCTCATACCTCGCCCCGGGATCCGACGGAGTGTCCGAGTCCCGCAGCGCGTTCAGCGTCTCCACGGCCTTCAGCACGCCGTTCAGGTGAGCCATGCCGGATCCTGGAATGACCTTTCCCGGCTTCCTCGAGGGGGCTGCTTCAAATCACCGTGTGACCGGGGAATGACATCCTGCCGCTCCTGGGTCTATGACAGATCGTAACGGACACACATCGCAAACTACATCGCTACATCATGCTGGCCGACCGCCATCGTCATAAACCGTGGACGTGAGGAATATACAGGCTGCGAGATCCGTTTGCGCGCTATAGAAAGAGAAAGGAAGCTCTGGCAGGTATGCCTTCTCTCTCTTTTGCCATTATACAGGGTGGCGCATATGAAATCTGTTCCAAACGCAAACTACAGTTTTACAGTATTATTTAGTAATAATTTTTTTAGTATATATTTGAAATATATTTGAGAAACGATATTCTTAATTTTAAAAAAGACTTTCATTTTAACAATTTACATTATCAGCGTTCTTATCTTTTCCAAGCATTGAAAATAAAATACGAAATTAATAATTTCGAGAACTTCTTTAAAAAAGGCATTGAATTTGAAAAATTTTTAAATTTTGTAAAAGAGAAACATATTTAACCATTCACTGAAATAAATTTTTCCTCTTGGTAAAAAATCTGTCTTCGAAAAGGTTAAAATTATATTTTGCATTTAGTTCGATTTTATGTGCGCCACTCTGTATATTAATGTAATACATGTAGTAAATGTAATACATATATACGTCAAAATAGTATATAAAATTATATTATAAATAGGATTCTCTCTGAAATCTATCTGATATGAATTATAGATCGCCTGTCTCGTGTAAAATCGGCCACGCATGCGTAGAATTTCTCTCAATCTGGGTCACCTGGCGTCACACGTGTTTGGAAAAACAAGTCGGATACAGTGATTCCGATAGCCCCAGAGATTTCCTTTGAATAAAGTTAGAATTGCTCTGTGAAGAGATCTCCGCGACGATCGATCACGATGGTGCGAAAACTGAAATATCACGAACAGAAACTCCTGAAGAAGGTGGACTTCTTGTCGTGGAAGGCCGACAATAACCTCCACGAGGTTAAGATTTTGAAGCGTTATTGCATTCAGAGAAGATCGGACTATACTGTGTATGTGAAATTATTATGTGATGTAAAAATGTAAATTCTAAAATTCAAAATATAAATATATAGTACTGTAGTACTGTATAATAAAATATAAATATATCGTATTTACGATATATTGTAAGATACAAAAAACAATATAATAAGTATAAGTATAAAAGTGTAAATGTTTATCGAAATAATTGTAGATATAATAAATTGTCACGCGATATACGGGAGTTGGGTAAAAAGATCAAGGAAATTGAGCCTGATCATCCGTTCCGCATCGAGCAGAGTGCACTGCTGCTGGAGAAGCTGTACATGATGGGCCTAATCTCTACAAAATGGGACTTGTCGCAAACCCAGAAGGTAACAGCCAGTTGTTTCTGCAGACGGAGACTCCCGGTCGTTATGGTGCGCAACAAGATGAGCCAGACGATATCGATGGCGACGAAATTGATAGAGCAGGGCCATGTCCGAGTCGGAGTAGAAGTCGTAAAAGATCCTGCGTTCTTGGTAACAAGGTAATATATTTTGTCTCACTTGCATCGCGTAAATATCAGCGAAACGAATAAGACGAATATCGATTGTATATTTTACAGAAATTTAGAGGACTTTGTGACATGGATAGACACATCTGCTATTAAGAAACACGTATTAGAGTATAATAATGAGGTGAGAATTTCTGTTAATTTTTCTTACTATACGTTATTGTAATTAAATTGTAGTTTTGTAATTATATAATATATATATATATATTTTTATCTTACAGAGGGATGATTTTGATATAGTATAATCTACAGTATAATCTATTGACTGAAAGTTCTTGCTCGTAAAATTATACATTTTTGTAAAAAAAAAAAGAAATATTTATTTATGTAGCAATGTATATATAAGAATTTATTAATAAAGAGATTCTAGTTATTCTTTATTTTTCGCTCGTAAATGTATTGTGTATAGACATATTTTGGGAAATATTGTTTTTAACATAAACTTAAACAGCATCAGCTTTGTTCATAAGAAAGATTGTTCTCAGCGTTGTTATATGAAGAAGAAAGTTTTTTCTTTGTTATCGGGATTTTTACAAGATACACATGTCTTACCTTGAAATAATAAAATACACAAATTCGTTGTAATGAGATAAAGTTTATTAAGTCGGATTAGTCGTCACCACTTTGAGATTGTACGAGTCGCTTGAATATAATAATCGCTTAAACATAAGCGCGAAGAATACATTTACGTCACCGTAAACGTGGGTCTTGCTACTTCGGTTCAACGCAGATGCGACACATCCGACTCTGACTTTTATTTATAATCAGATTTTTAAATGGTTTAAAAACTCTTAGTTATACACCGGTAATTTTCATATAATAGTTGAGATAAAAACTGATCAAACCAATCAAATTTATAATGTAGTTTCACTATTTAGTCTTCATATTTCAGTATTCAGTCTCTGTTTACAATACGAAAATCGTACTTAAGATATGTGTGGAATTGAATTCAGGATGGTCACATCTAGCGCTAGTCGGCGAAAAAAAGAGCAAGAGTACAATAATGTGCATTTTCTACATAATTCGCTGACACCAGAGAGATAAGATACAATTTAACTGATAAACAGAACGCATATCTTGTGATTTACATTGTATCATTTCGCCAGAATCATGCATTTAAGAATCGCAGCGTCGTGGAACGACGAAGAAAAAGCAATGGAGCGACAATGAATCATACCACGTGCATTCCGAGCAGCCACTCATTCATATACTTATAATGATAATTAGTATTTATTATGATTATGATACAAATGTTACATGTTAATATCTTTATAGTAATGGGCAGTCTCTGTGCTGGTCTCTGTGACATCGCCGCCGCGTTAAGTAATCTTTATTACGTTCTAGAGAGTACTCAGAGCATTCTTCACTTCTTTCTCTCTGGCATTTTTCTAGAACGTAATTGACAGATTAAACGGGGGCGTGTGTCGGCTCAGGTCCCTAAGTATCTCCTCCACCTTCTCCCTCTTCTCCTTCACCGTCAACTATTTACATAATTGCCTTGCGAAATCTCTCCGTAACACGCTGCATTTATTCACGGAAGGAAAAGAAAAACGGAAACGTTTACGTTGCTTTTGCTCCTGGATTCTTATCTATCTTCGCGGCGTATCGCCAAACCGGTCTCGTGAAAAATTTTTATTCAATTCGTTCGAAATGAAATGTGAGTCGTGATCGCGCGTTTTCATGCAGTGCAAAACGCGCTTACGTGATTATTTCCGATATAAAGGCCTGCAGTGAAATATCGTACAACAGAAAGAAGCAAAGACGAAGCGAAAAGAAACAAAAGGGGAAACGAGTAATATAATACATTTGCGCGGCTGTTATTAATTAACGATAGCCGAGACATCCATTAACACTCGCGAGATATAATAATGTGCCTCTCGTACCTATCGAACGTGTTTCATATTACTATCTATTGTTCAATTCTTCTTACGTGGAGATATACTGTTACATATATAGAATTTCGCACCAACTGGCTATTCGCGACTTTGTTCCCTCCTCGAAAGAAAAATTCAATTCTCTCTCCTCTGATCCTACTGTTCTTTGTACAAGTTCGTTAACGTATTCTATTCTATCGATTAATCTTAACGAGATACTCAGTGAATTATGTTGTCCGGATGAGACGCCTCGAAACAAAACACATCGCCCAACAAAATGATATATGAATTTTTGTTGTATCATTTCACAAAAGTACTACTTACTTGAAGACTTTATAAAACGCTGAGTATCGCGCTAAACTCGAATTTGCAAACCTACATCGCTATATCTGGGGTCGCCCAAATTCTGAGAAATTATGACAAGATCTTGCTGGCTCTTTCTCAGGTTTTGGTGAATTCATCAATTTAAGCATCCATGCTTCTTTCGATATTCAAATATCAGAATTGAATTGTTTAGAGAAGGCAAAATATATTTTTGTAGAAAAATCGCATGATTACAGAATGATTTAATGAGAAAAAATTAAAAGCAATTTGGATAAACTGTATGCGTGTAAATGCAATTCGCAGCAGCGAAGAGAATTGTGAATCTTAATGAAATGGTCAGCTTAATACCAGTATTAATAAACATATGAAACATTTCAGAAAGATAAATGGATGACTGCTTTGATGGAAAAGAAAGATTCTTACAGTTGTACACTACTATCTACAAAAACTTCAACGTACTCTTTTTTTAATTTTAATATTCTCTTCGTATTATGCTCCTGTTGTAATAAATAGTATAAATTTTACATAGGCAGTTTTATATATGCTACTGTACAAGAGTGCAAAAAGACTTATACCTTCCCCACTCCAATTTAAATATAAATTTATCGTTATAAATAAATCTACATTAGACTCAAATATAATTTTCATAATAATCTGTTTCTGAAAAGGATTCCAAAGTATATTCGAACTTGAAAATAGCATCACCATCCAGTACGGATTGCAGTGACGTTTTCTTTGAGATGACTTAATAGATTAATAAAATGTTTATTTCATAAAGCAAAATAAATTAAAGCCGCTTATTATTATCCATTACGCTACATTCATTTCACAGGGCCAGTCATTCCATCCTCGGATAAAAAAGTAATTTATTTGACAAATAAATCTCTTATGTCTCTGCCTGGATCGTAGCATTAGCTATAATACAGACAGAATAATAAGATCATTTTGATGAATGTTCTGGAAAGACTGGTCCTTCAAGACAATATCGAATTTACGTTTTTGTTAATCCTCCAATATTATGCTATCTGATATTGAAATCCAGTCTCTATTCCCTTCGACATATCGCGGTTAATAGAATTATCAACAAGTAACTAAATAATTCTCCTTCTCCTATAATATATCAATCTGACCTGGTTAAAAAAATTTAATTGTATCAATTAAATTAATTTCTCTAGAGCATCAAATCAAGCATTAGATAGTATTTTCACTGTAAAAGTCTGTAAAACTCATGGATGAAAATGAATGAAAATTACAGAACGAATATCAGATGTGAGTCACGGATAGACATAAGCTTTGGAAGATTGACAATATACCCATTTTTTTCCATTCAAAGTCGTGATTTTTACAAATTATATTTTTACGTACCGGAATGCACGTGGTGACATTCATTACATATCATTGCAATTTCATGGCTGCGAAATAAATACGATAATAATGAAAATTTCTTATTTATCAACTTTAGTGTCAGCTATTGGCAAAAAGATGCACATTATCACCGTAGAGTAACGTACAGCCAACATGATTTTTAATGAGATAAGTACAAGACGTTTTTTCTTTTTTTAAATATATCTACGCGTTTTCTAATTGATACAATAAACTGTATTTCTTTTTTATATGCTGTGGTAACGAGTGGATAGATTATTGCATATCAACAATATCATTGTATAACATAATGTCACGAAACATTTTTCCAAAGAAGATTTTACAGCACAAGTAGAATGTCTACAGATATATCCATAATATGCAATAAGCACAATTTTAATGCTTATTGAAACTCATATTAATATATGAGCAATATAAATTATCAATAAAATTTCTACTGAACAATCAGGGATGATGACAAAATCATCTCTTAATGTTCGAAGAGGACAATACCAATATTTTTTTATACATTTAAAAATTGAAAATTTAAATAAGTTTAAGTTGCATCCTCTTACGATTGACTTGAAATGGAGAGATGTAAGAAGGATTCAAGCAATAACACACATCTAGGTATGTTAAATATCTAATAGAGATCCTAATAGATCCTAAAACGTTTTTTCACAATTGCTACTCGGATATGCATATTGAATAGTTCTCGTCCAATACGCACAGTATGTATATCATATGGATGGAATCGTAAAACGGTAACACTTTATAAAAATGGAAAATTCCCTCATTGGCGTCAGTAACGATTATTATGCTATTGCTTCGTGATTTTGATAATGAAATTGGACGAACCTTTAAAATCCAAATGAATTTATACCCCCAACCTTCGCTTTACAAATCTCTTTGGATAAATGAGATAAAGTTGAATGAGAGATAAGAGAGTTCCACGATGGAAGAGCGCGAGAACGTAACGAACGAACTCTTATGTAATCACAGTAGGCGCGTTGCGACCAGTATGCTGATGAAGTTCGCTTAATTCTAACGCGATATTAATTAAAGGTTTTAAGACCAGTTGTGCGTCTTTCTCAAAAGTAACTGGATCATTTTCATAACTATCGATATACATACGGATAGTGGCACCAGAACTTCCTGTTCCAGATAAGCGGAATATTATGCGGGAGCCGTCCGCAAACAATATCCGTAATCCCTAATACACAAAATATTATAACTAGCTTGAAGATACAAAATTACTAATATTAATGCCATTAGAAAACGTACCTGTTTCGTAGCTTTGCTACCATCGACAGGATCCGTATAGGAGTAATTATCCGCCTGCTTAACAACATACTCTTTACCTTCGCACTGCAGCTTTCTGCCGATAAAATCTGGCTTCTGAAACAGGGCTTCGATGCACTGCATCACTTTATCTGCGCACGCAGAGTCGCAATTTTCATAATCGTACCTATAATCAACAATCGAGAAAAATCGAGAAATTTAAGAACATTGAATTAAAAAATATTTAAATATATATTAAAAAATAAATGAATATACAAATAAATGTGTACCTAGTAAAGAAATTTCTTCCATAAACTTTCCAGTGTTCCAATAAAATGTTTTCCACGGATTTTCCTTGTCCCGCGATTACATTGAGCCACGCCAGGCATGCCCATATTCCATCTTTCTCGCGGATATGATCGGAACCGGTACCGAAACTTTCTTCTCCGCATAACGACAAATCTCCAACATCCATCAAGTTTCCTATAAAAGTTATATTAAACAAGAATTATATTAAACAGTAAAATTGATGATTTTTAACACGATGAAAATAAAAATTTTGCATACCAAAGTATTTCCATCCAGTAGGAACTTCGAAGAATTTTGCCCCATTTTTAGCGGCGACTCTATCGACAGCCGCAGCCGTTGGCATTGATCTAGCATATCCTTTAACGCCAGTCTTTTGGAAATACGGAATTAATTTTAGATTAGCAGCTAACACTGCTAAGGAATCGGAAGGAGTCACGAAAAAGGCTTTCTTGCCCAAGATCTGTAAGTGCAGGTACAGTTTAATAAAACATTTTCCTATCTAGACCAATTTTCTAGATTACTTTTTCATCCATTTCGCTCACCATATTTCTGTCTCCGTCTCCATCGAAAGCTGCACCAAAGTCGTACGGTCCTTCCTTCATAGCATTTACTAAATCTTTGGCATAAGTTAAATTTGGATCCGGGTGTAAACCACCGAAATCTTCTAACGGCTTTATATTCACTAAGCATGTGTCATCGACGCCTAATTCGGTGCTAAATATCTGCTTCACATACGGTCCCGTAACTGAAAATTATTGAAAGCTCCTAAAATATCTGAATAATAAAAGCAGTAGCCAAATACAAATTATAAAATGCCTAACCTCCGTTCATTGAATTGATGAGAATCTTAAACGCGTTGCCTTGCAACAATTTCCTAATGCTCGCAAAATCAAAAATCTCCTTCATAAGCTCCACATAATCGTTCACAGAATCAATTATGTCGACGGTAAATGGTCTGCCGTCTACCTCGACAGAGATACTCTGTACTTTATTAATATCTATGTCGATGTCAGGAATAATTTTATAACACTGGAGCGTTTTAGTGATCTCGTAGATTTTATTCGTTACGTTGTCCGGAGCGGGGCCGCCGTTGTCGCAATTAAATTTAATCCCAAAGTCGGCATCGGGACCACCGGGATTGTGCGACGCAGTTAAAACAATCCCACCTTGCGTTTTATATTTTCTTATTATAGTTGACACCGCTGGCGTCGAGAGAATGCCATTTTGACCAACAATCAACTTCCTTACCTAAAAAAAATATACTTGTAATATATATACTTGATCTCTATATATCATAATCTCCTTAGTCGTCTGTGTAATCTTTTATAAGAGAATTACTCAACTATATTACTTTTCTAAGTAAAGTCGTCAATGACATCAAATGAATATGGCATATGTATAAAAAAGATATAAATAGATCTGTTCGTTTTCTGACATAAAATCTCAAACTTGCTGAAACTGTTAAACTGTAATTGCTGTCATCAATCTGCAATTATTTCTCATGTCCATTTCTATCATTACAGATTTTAATCTCGATTTACTATTTATTTTATTATTATATACTATTTATATACTAATTATTACTATTTATACTAATTTACTTTTTATCTCTTTCTAGTTAAAAAAAATAGAGATTAAAGCTAATCTGCATAGATAGAAATGGACATTAGTCTCGCAGTGCAATGTTCATCATCACAGTGTGCAGTCTATCTGTCGTATAGTAGATCAGCCTTACCCCATTCGCCGCGGCGATCCGGATGATCTTCGCCACCGCTTCCCTCCCGTAAAACCGCCCGTCGCCACCGACGACGAGGGTGCTGCCGGTCAGCTGATCGCCCAGGGCCTGCAGGATCGCCTGCACGAAGTTCTCCGTGTAGTGCTCCTGCTGGAAGACCTTGACGGCCTTCCGCAGACCCGAGGTGCCCGGCTTCTGGCCCTCGTACACCCGGGTGCTCACCGTCAGGCTCGTCACCGACGTCGCGGTCATGCTCGTACGGTGGTGCCGCGGGCGTGCTACAACCGACAGGGGGAGAAAAGAGAAACGATTAGACGAGGTTGAGGAGATTGAGGTTAATCCCGCGATCGGCGAGGAGACAGGCTGAACCAGGAGCCAACACGCGCGACAGTCGCCCGATAACTGTCGGAGAACCGAACTCTGCCTGTCAATGACACACAAGGGCATGAGCGCCCGGTCGCCGCCATCTTGGAAGATCGCGCGCGCCAGCTGTCGCGCCGGCGGCGGCTCGCGCGCACGTGCACGCTACGGCCGAATCACATGGGCCGGTAGAGCCCGCCGTCAGCTGTCGTTGACATCTCGGAAGGTCGGACACCCTCGGTCGCGGAAACGGAGGGAAGAACGTTTTGCCATTATCTCTGCAACGGCATATCGGTACCATGAGTAGCTCCGTTTTCACGATCACCGCGATATCACGAAGGTATTTGCTTGAAAATAATTCATTCTAATCGAACCGACACTGGATATAACTTTCAAATACCAGATATATCTCTTGATATTTCTCCTAACGAGTAGACCCAGTTTGCGACTGAATTCTTGGTTTAATATCTACAAATTCTATCTGTTGCTCACTTTCCGAAACTGATCATTATTTCGAAAATTACCCCAGTAGCAAGCCAACGTTATTTAGCGTCATTTTAACGTCAAAATGTAGTCAAAAAGGTCTTTTTAATGTCAGAATGACGATAAATAACGTCAGCTTGCTGGGTACTTAATATCGAACCTCTCGTAACGTTTTAAAAAATAAAGCAAAAAAAATAGCAAAAAAATGGCAAATAATTTTCATATCTTATTCGTTACGTTGTGATAATTTTGCTCAGATATATGGCTTAATATACAGGTAGGAATATTAAGCTATCTGAGCAACAAAATATTATCAGAACTATATTAAATGTCAAGAGCTATTAATGAAAAGAAAATAATGCTTCTACAATGTGAAATAAATGTTATATTATATGAATTTTATATTTATTCGTCGATCACTCCTATTTTTAAATCCAATCTCCACTCTAATTTTCCTAATTCGAACTAACAAAAAACAACGGATACTCGACGAGCGGATGAATAGGCAGAAAGATGGCAAAGAACATTCACGTAATCATCTATACGTAATACAGATAACAGCATCATAGATAAATGACGCATGGATTGACAACGCGGAAGCTAAATAAGAAGATAGAAATGGACGCGTGGCAATTTTTGGCCTACAAACATTGGGATCTATTCTCGTCGCGTTTGATAAACAAGAGAATAAATTTGCGCCAATAATTCGTTGCCCTAAGTTGTTTAAGCCGTTTAAGAAATCGATAGAACTAAAAAAATCGCAAACTTAATTCGCGTGTTTGACGTCACGCTTTACATTGCTCTGAATTAAGATAGCAAATGTACAGAGCGGGCGTCTCTCTCTCTTGGGCGTCTTACATACGCGTCGCTAAGAGATAAGTGGATAGGGTCGCGAGTTCGACGTTTGACGTGGTAGTAATAAATGGAAGATCACGTTTAACTGCTGCAAAAGGGAGCTCTGCATTTCGCGGGTACTTTTCAACACCAAGATACTATTTTATTTAACCTTTCGTAATAAAGATCTCTTCTGAAAGCTCTGATTTTCTTCCCCCGAGACTCCCCCCCGGGGTATGCCGGGAATCCCCGCGGGAAAAACGCGGTTGCGAACGATCGAAATTGAAGTGAACGAGAGGTCATTCATGGGATTATTTCAGCGATGCGTGAGAAAACAATGATCTGCAAGGCGTGCACAATTAAGCTCATGAACGCATGAGGCTGCGCAGTCTAATTCGGATTATCTTAACGATAGATCGGTGGCTCCTCCCTTCTAGATTACAATTTTATTCGCAGATAAAAGAATAGTATTAACGCACGTCGATTGCCATTTTTACCCCCCCAAGGAGATCAAAGGTAAGATCTGACTTCGTCGAGGAATTGGATAAGTCTTCTCACTTCAGTGAGACTGAAGAAGGAGTGTGGTCGCCCTTTTGGAAACCGCGGATGTCCCAGGGGCCGCGATGGCGTCGGTGTCTAGGGTAAAGCCCAGAGAAAGAGAGAATCCGCGAAAGTCACGCGATCGTCGCGACCGATCGCGTAGCTCAGCGGTTTTTGCCATGCTCGTCCGAACGCGCGAATCGCGATCGTTGAAAAACGCGGCTGGAGGGAGGCGTGTTAAGTCAAGGATACCGGCCGATACAAAGTCCGGGAGTTTATAAAACGTGGATGTACCTACTCCAAAACCCCAGTTTTCCAGACGATCGCGGGTGCGCGATCGGCAGCCGCGTCCCGCGGGAGCGAAGTGTTTTTCCCCGAATCACCCCCGATCGTCGGTCGTCTAGACAACGTCACGGGGACCAGACCCCGATAGATCGCGTTAGTGGGAAAAAAAAAGGAGAAGAAGAAGAAGATAGTGAGTTGAGAAATTCTTTTAGTTTTACGCGCGGGTGGTACTTCATTATCGTGCTAAAATTCCCGGCGATAACTTTTCGCGCGATCCCGCCGGTTAATCGGTTAATTTGGACGAAGGGAGATACATTTATCGTCCCGATAAGAGCGCGATACGCGTCACAAGGAGCAGTTATTGAATACGCTATCTGGCGCTCGCACCTCGCGGGGTGATACGCATGGTTCGGCGCATTTGATAGTTTCGCGTTAAAAGGAAGGAGAAAAAAAAACGAAGAAACGGGAGAGGAGAAAAAAGACGATGACGCGTGAGAGGGAATCTCGCGTCGAGCATGATTATATAGCTTGATGCGACGTAGAAACGCTCGTCGTTTACGCTTCGTGCATCCTAAAGTGAGTATTCGCCCGCGTCTATCCCTCGCGTCTTCCTCGCCTCCGAAAAGCCGTCGCGCTCGGCGAGACGCGCAAGGTGTTGAACGGAAAAAAACAGACTCTCTCTCATTACAACGATATCTCTCGTTTTTTTTTTCCGTCAGCTTCAGAGACATTATGTATAAGTCGCGTGTTTACCCAGGCAGCGACTCCTCGCTGACGCGAGACAGCGGTTCCGAGAGCACGCCGCTACTCTCTTCGGAATCCCGCACCAGCCCGGAACCGACGATATTCGGCGATTCGGAAACGAGCGACTTGGACCCGAGCCCAGCTGGCTGCTCTATCATGTAAGACGTGATCACGAGGCGCATCTACAAGGGAGATGCATCGCATTACATTTTCGTACAATCGATATTGTATATGTAGTTAATTAATTAATAATATAATTCATAACGTAGATAATCTTGGATATAACAAAGCTAAAGTGCCCATTATATTTGTAGTACTTACTTACAAAGAAAATTACGTTATCTACATTTCTTACGTATCTTCTATTTTCTTCCTGTCTAGATATGGGAGTGTGGACACCGCCACTTATAACACGGTTCTAGCTCTCCCAAAGAGGCCGTTCTCTTCAACACGGGACAGTGAACTATTTGTTTCTACAATGGCTAATAATCTACCTTGCATCGTAAACCTTGACCAAGAAAAAAATTACGAGCCACGCAATATCGATTTGGTAAGAATAATAATTCTGTGTTTATTTTTTCCTTTAAGAATTCTGGATTGTGAAAATTAATTTTAAAAAAAGCGTGTTAAAAGTTTAGCAACATGGAAGCAATAATCATTAAATATAGTTATCATATTTCAGTAACAATTTTTGATTCAATTTAATCGAATTTGTTTTAATAATTAATAAGATCAATTTTTACTTTTTCCTTTATTTCTTTACAAAAATAACATAAAATCCATTTCTTTAAAACTTTCTACTATATCAAAAATAGCGATGTTGAATCAGTGAAAAAAAAGTAATTTGAATAGCAGACTGCTAAAATCCAAATCTAAAATTTGTCACGACAAGTAATAAATTCAAACATAACAAAACGCAATAAAAATATTAATGTATGTACATACATTTCTTTGAATAATCGATAAATGTGCTAGTGTTAATATAAGCCCGATCTTGTCGATTTTGCGCATCATATTTTCTGATTGTTTATTGCCAGATGTTGCCGAACGAAAATTCCAATACGAAGAAGATGCACGAGATAGATTTTAAGCCCGGAGCTCTGCAGTTTCAACCAGATATCGTACAGGTTACCTACAAGGATCTCAAACCGAAGCAGAATTCACTGGTCACCATGTGAGTCTTGAAATAAAATAGCTAAGTGTAGTTAATTATTTGGTGAAACAACGGGGAAATTTTTCGAGTTACGCTTACACGAACAGTGCGCTCTTAATAGCCGGCCCCTTAAAATTAATGAGTCACCGATCGATACTCTTGCCCTAAATACCTTTTCCTAAGCCGATCGGAGATAGCGCGTGCAACAGTGGAAAGATTCAACAGATTACGGAAGCAATAATAGAATTTATCTATCGTTTGTGTCTATTCTCCCCTCCTCTTCTTCTCAGTTATTTCAAAAATCGTAATTGTGCTTTGAGTTATCGGTGCGTAGCAATGTTAACGTTAATCCGTCGCCATTGAGTAACACATCTTTCAACTACGGCTGTGATTCACTTTACGCTACAAATGCTTCAAAACATTCTTCTCTTTTCTTCTTCTCTTTTCTTTTAATAAAGAGAACAATTCTTTGTAGCATTTGTAACGTCAAATGAACGTAGCTTATAATAATGTAGCTTTTCAAGAAATTAATTTCAATATTACTAATTCCTCTACTGTTCTATCGGATCAACATTGTTCAACGATTTAACATCCGGTGCACGCAAAAGTACAATTTCTCCAGTAGCAATGTTTACTCATCTCTGAATTTCGCGACAAAGAGCGGGAAGACAAAAGAATTTCACGTGGGGGATGCTCGCGGCAGACTATTCGACGGGGTTCGAAGGGGAGAGATTTCATTTCCTCGCCCGACACAGCTGACTTTACAGCGGACGCTGCACGCAAGGAGAGAAAGGGGTGACGGTAATAGGGCGAGGGTGAGGAAATAAAAAAGCGGAGATCGATGGCGACGCCGCTTACCCCGGCAGCAATATCATTCGAATAATCTCCGTATTTCCACAGGATATATTCAATATGTCGAGTGCATCCCTATATTTTATATTTCGTGACATCTTCCGGACGGTCTCTCGGAATCTACGCTGTTAGGGCTGGCGCTATCAGTGCCGTTTATCACGCGGTTATTCAACGCGGCGATGTTTTCGCGTCCTGGCCGCGGTGGTGCGGGGTGGAATCTCTCGCGCGTTCGCGTATCACGCGCCGGCACTTATCTCCCGCAGATGGCTGATGGCAACCGGCCCGAAACTTGCATCAGCGCATCTCTCAATTGATTCCTTCTCGTCATCGCGACTGATATCCTCGCAGCGTGCGTGCATGCGTGCGTGCGTGCGCTCGCGCGCGCGGCGTTAGGGGACGAAATCGGCGGCGCTATATTTCTCAGAGACGTTATCGCGCCGTGCAAGCGTCCAATCTCTCGCGCTGCGCACGAAAACGCCATTGAGATAAAGACACTCGCACGCGCATAATTGCAACGAAATGCAGCAATTAATCCGCGCGATTGACGGGCCTACATTGAAAAAAAAAAAAAACTCTAGTTGAAAACGGACGAATCGGAAAATCTTGTAGGCGTGATCAAATATTCTGGTTATTGTAATAGAACTCAATACTTTAGAACTTATAATAACCAGAATTCCTATTATACCCAGTAAACACAAAGTAACAGTAATATGACGTCAATGTTAATATTTCCTGGAAAATTATATTATTATTACTGTGTTTACTCGGTAATAATCAGAATATTTGATCACGCTTACAAGATTTTTCTGGTTTGTCCGCTTTAATCAGAATTTGTCTTCAGTGTATCGCGCTGGAAACTGACGCGTGGGATCTGAAAAATACGTGATCCTCCACGAGAGGGGGGGGGGGGGAAAAGTAAGGGCTCCTTCTCTCCCCCCGCGCCGCGGTTGAGAATCAAGGTGGAAATGCATCCGCCGGCTTCTTTTTATAGCCCCCGAGATAAGGGGGAGACGATCGATGTCGTAACTGTTTTCTCTCAATTATCAGTCAACGTAAACAGATCTGCGTTGACACTCGTAGCTCGCGAAATCGGTGGGTCAATCGCGCGCCACTATAATCGAATCCGTCGCGCGCGCGAGGCGGCCGGGCCGCGGCCGCGCACGCACACACGTACGCGGGGCACGGCTCCGTCCGTCTACATGTGACTGATATAACCTAAATACACCAAACGCGAGGCGCGCGGCGTAAAGCCCGCGTCAAGGACAGGAGACGCGTTTGGCGTCGGACTCACCGTCGTAGCCGCGGCTTCCTCGCCGGCCTCCCCGTGGACGGGCACGTCGGGCATCGTCGTCCTGGCGCACACACGGCGGCTGTGGCTCGCGAGGAGAGGAGAGGCCCCCGACCGCCCGCTCCCGCCGTTCCCGCGTCCAGAAAACGAGCGAGAGAGACACCCGGCCGTCGACGTTGATTCACTGGCGACCCGGTCCTTTACCTTGTCGTCGACGTGGCCGCTCGTTTCCGAGACGCGGGAACGAAGGTGCGTACCGTCCCGTCGCGCCGCGCCGCGCCGCTCCGGAGCGTCTCGAGCGCGGCGCGACGGGACGCCCGAAGGGGTTACCGCTCTGTCTGTTGCCCGGGCAACAGACGACCGCCCCGAGAAGGTGAATGCCCTTAGCCGGCAACCCGCCGCAGCCGCAGCCGCCGCCGCTGATGGGCGCGCGCACCGGAGCTGCGCTCCTCGCGGGCATCGCGATGCGCGTCAGGGAATTCTCGATTCTCGATTATCTCGATGTTGACTCGCGTTCGAAACCGCGGTCCTCGACGGTGACGCTCTTGAAATCGCACAATGAGATCGAGCCTAGAATTAAATTGAGTTTTCCTTGGATAAATATTTTTCTATTAGCTTTCTGTTACCTTTCTATTCTATTATTTTCTATTATCTTTCTGTATTCTATCACGATCTATGGCCGGTGTTCATAGTTCTTGTTTCAAGATCGTCTTAAGTAAAATCTTAAGATGCTAATACGGCTTTGTAATTAGTTTAGAATTACATAAAACTGTACTTAAGATGATTTTAAATATAAGAACGGACTATAAATACCGGCCTACTTTTTAACGTAAATTTTGTGGTATATATAAAGTAGATCGCGACTTTATATTACTCTCTATTTTATAACAAATCGTAGGATTATACGATTGCATATGAATTTATATTATACATAAATAAATGTCACATCTATTTCTAAGATGTTAAATTTTTATTTAATGAAGCACACTTTTAAATATTTTTTTTTATGTACTTAGCGCGCGACTTCTTTTGCTCCAGATTTTTTTAGTGATAATGAATATGTTAGACGATACATTATATTGAACGTTTATATAAAACATTCTTGTTCCCTCCTTTTATTCATTAACTTTTTCTGCCTTTTTTTTAATGATAGCTAGACGTGACCCGTTTTCCCTAAAAAGATAAGAAGCGATCGGAGAAAACGCGGAAGATTAAAGAATACAACTAGAGATATAAAAATGCGACAAGTATTAATCGTTACTTCCGTATCTAGAAAATAATTCTGCGTTTCCATATGAAGAGAGCGAGCGCCTATTTTCGAACGGTGGAATTAGGTCCCGCTCCGACAGATAAACAGAAAAATTAGAACGAGGCGAGAGAGATAGATATGTTTGTGAAATCGGGTGTTGTTTGCCATGCCCGAAAGTGCGTCTTGACCGCCGAAAATAGTTTGAGAAACACGCGGTTATCTCCCGGATCGCGGAGGAGACGCATAATTACGCACGATTTCACGAAGTGGCCTTTACAATGGCGAATCAAGTTCAGCAGTAGGATAAAGATACACGCGATTGTCCTTGATCCATATGCTATATACGACTGTCTATGATACGACCATGGGACCAGTATTAGATAACCGGGTGATGGAAACACGATGATAATGCGCATTCTGATGCGCAATCGAGTCTCGTTTTAAGAAGGCAGATAAGAGTATCTTTTTACGAGAGTCTGAACACGAAACGTCGATTATCGGAGAAATGTTTGCGTATATGAACGTAACGTAATATGCACATTATTCAAGAGGAAATTGCTGATAAGTGATATATAGAGGATATCCGAGCCGACTCGCATTTTTATTATGAATGATTAGAAATTCTTCGGCGACCTCGATCGCTATTTTCCTTCTCTGATATTTCGTAAATTCGAGAATCAGAATTATGAAATATTCAATTGAATATATTCAATGTGGAATTATATGTACTGAATATATGTAATACATACAATGTATTTATTTTTATATATTTTTATGTATAATAATTCCACGTTAAATATCTTTTATAACTCTGATTCTCGAGTAAAAGTTACGCTAGAATAGATTTACCCGAAAATACATAATCCTGTAAGATATTTTTTTAAAGAAAATATTACAAAATTAATTCGTTCTTATATCTTAGATTTTCAATATGGAATACAATACTGGGATCATCGTTACTGACGATGCCATGGGGAATTGCGATGGCTGGACTCTTTCCTGGAATCATTCTCAATCTGCTGATGAGTGGCTTATGTCTGTATACTGCTTACCGTCTCGTTGTTGCACACGCGTATCATGGTAACAGAATCTTTCATCGCATACCATATATGATCGTATATGACGCAATTAATAATGCTACGATTAATTGAATAGGTGGTGGAGAAAACGTAGAAGTCTTAGACTTGTGTCGGATATACCTCGGCAAATGGGCAGAACATACCGCTAGAATTTTCAGTATTGCCGTTCTGGTGGGTGCAACTATAGCTTACTGGATATTAATGGCCAACTTTCTGTACAATAGCGTCAATTTTATTTATGGTAAATATTCTTGTTCTAAACACAAATAAGATGCTTGCGGATTGTCTTAGAGCACGGTATTCATTTTGCAGATAACATAGCTGGCTTGCCGACACATCCTGCATCTGAGAACATTTCGCACAAAGAAGGTATTATACGTATAAAGATATAAAGTTTTAATTTACTCTTCAAGTATAACGTATTTCCAGTTTGGTTTTATCGCTTGGATTACAGTTTTGTGCCCGAAAGAGATCCGAGACAATAACACCATTATGACTTACGAGAAAACGTTCGATGCCCTGGGGCCAGCCTGGGATCTACGCAATACGGTGCCTGTGTTTCTGGCTCTACTGATATTTCCCCTTTTAAATTTTAATAGCACGACATTTTTCACAAAATTTAATTCTCTCGGTAAGTATACAATATGCAACGTTAGTCACTTTTATATTTAATGTATCACATAATGTGAATATTTTCTTAATAATATCTTATCATGTATATAGCTCTAATTAAAAATCTCTCGCTACGAGACATAAATTTTTTATATATTTTCTAGGAACGGCGTCAGTTATGTATCTGATTATTTTTGTTGTGATAAAATCAGCATCGTGGGGTGTCAACATGGACCAAGTCGAATGGGAAATTAGTTGGGTAATACGGCCCACATTTCCGGCGCTTACCGGACTGTTAGCAATGTCGTTCTTCATCCACAATATTGTAATCAACATAATGCAAAATAATCGCAATCAAGAAAAGAACGTTAGTTACTTTAGATCACATTTTATCACTGCACGTGGATCACTTGCGGAGATTAAATAGAAACAATTTTATTTTTAGGGAAGAGATTTGACCGTAGCATACATACTGGTCACGTTAACTTATATCATCGTTGGAGTAACGTTTTTCATATGTTTCCCATTGCCTAAATCATGTATAGAAGATGTAAGTATGCTCACAATATTTTTTTGTAGAAATTATAAAATATTTAATAGTTACGTCATGAGGGATGACGTATGGCTTCGTGATAACGCGAGTAATTAGTAATGGAAGGGTCCTGGATTCAAATCCTAGTGGTCCCTCATCCCGCATATATCCCATTTTCGGCGGAAAGTCTCAGAAGAACTTTTTTAGCCGCCCCCATCTTATACTAATACGTCACAAGTTTTTCTATGACATATTTTCTAAATTGTGGATTTTGTTTGCAGAATCTATTGAATAATTTCCAAAAGTCGGATGGTCTCACGTTAAGTGCTCGTATAGTGTTACTCTTCCAATTGATGACTGTTTATCCTTTGCTCGCATACATGCTACGTATCCAGTTACTTTCATGGATATACAAAGGAACGTCTAATAGAGGCTTAGTGCTCTTCATTAATCTCGTATTGGTTTCTATATGTATTATTTTCGCAACATTTGTACCTTACATTGGAACTATTGTTAGATATACCGGCGCTATAAGCGGACTTATCTACGTTTTTACCTTTCCGAATTTATTGCATTTGTCCATTTTGAAGAAAGAAGGAAAGCTAAGTGTGTGTTCGGTATTATTCCATTTAGGAATACCTGTCATCGGGCTTTTAAATCTCATTGCCCAGTTCTTTATTACAGATCAATGATCACATAATGAAAATCTCTATAGACTGTGCGATTGCATTTATATATTTAATATTAATTCTTTATGAATGCAATTGTGTATATCATGCACTTTAAGAGAATCCTATAGTGTTCGAAAATTATAATTAAGAAATAAATTTAAATATAACAGATATAAAGAAGTGTGCCAAATGCAAAATGCAATTTATATTGTATTAAGTAGTCCGTTATGATGATGAACAGAGATTTATAAGTTGAAAAATGTATTAAAATTAAGAACATAATAGTAATTATGTATTAAGTCAGCTCTTTTGTAAACATAATAAATAATTTATTTAATTTCTCGCAATACATTACAACTAAGAAAGATAGATTTATTTTCTTACTGTGAATCTTACAAACATCGTTAATGTTGTAAATTTCAATAAATACGTATAGTATTAAATGTACAATTATTATTATAATTTATTTAATCTAAATATACATCCTTATATTACCTCAAATTCAGCTCTGAGATATCTTGTAAACCCAAACAGTATCAACTCCGTGTCCAATCGTCATAACAGGTTGTGTGTTAGGAAGAGGAAATCTACATGCGACTACGAGAGAATCCTTTCGCAATTCATTATTGAACTTCTTCTCGATATCTTCCATCTGTAAAAAATAACAATTTTTTGATATACATTTTGCTTTCTTTTTTTCCAAGAATCATAATGAAGATATTAAGAGGAGCATACCATTTGATCTACGCCAAATATAACGACATTATCATAGTTTCCCAGATGATATTTCCACAAATCCTGCTTGAGAAACGCCGTCTTGCTCGACAGACCGTTGATCAGTGCCTGGAGCCTCGAATACCATACCAGCCAGGTATTTAACTCGATACCATGGGCCTTAAAGCCGTGCTTCGCCGCCGCGAGAACCTATTTATAAATTATCTCATTCGCCGCCGTCGGAAGAGTGGAAAAGTTTATCCCGCGCGACCTGTTTTGCACTCACGGTGCATTTCCGTTGAGTGACTCGTCATTCCGCGATTATCATACTCACGATGCGTCCGTCGCCGCTGCCGAGATCGATCAGGGAGCCGGAGCGGCCGTTCAACGCTCGAATAACATTCTTTATTTGCTGATGCGTGGCCGGCACGTACGGCAAACATATCTTGCGAAATGCAGGACTCACAAATGGAAAACAGACGACGCTGATCGCTGTCGCAATCCCGCCTGGCGGCACAGGGAAACCGGATTAATGAAATCAGCGGCGCTATCAATTTTAGGCTGCGGTCGACTTGACGCTACAAATGCTTTGAAGCATTTTTCTTCTCCTTCTATCTTTATTGAAAGAAAAGAGAAGAAAAATGCTTCAAAGCATTTGTAGCGTCAAGTTGATCGCAGCCTTAATTGAATGATAAAAACATTCAATGCAACGAACCTGTGGCTGCAATGAAGAATAGGCCGATCTTCGACGACTTTTGTGTCTTGATAGGAACGTCCATTTCAATCGTAGCCTCACTAATATAGCTCTTTTACATTGTGAGATAAACGTTTAGATTTAAAAGCGTTCTGTAAATATCAAACGTATATATATAAGCTTAAGATTAGAAGTAAAGATCATAACTTTACGTAGACATTTCGAAATTTTATGTTTTTCGGACAATTACTTGCATCTTGCATAAACTCATCCTCGCTCTGCGAATTTCCACGTGCTAAGCAGCAGCCGAAACTAACCTGACCTGCGTCAGTCACGCTCACGTTGAGCAATATAGGTTATCGCGCCAGATACGCGAGTGTGATTCGTTTGCGTAATATACGTAAACATTTTTATTGTAAATCTATCCGCGTGTAGAGCGACGCACGTGTTTAAGCGCAATATTTTCAATATAGCAGATTCACAAAACATTTTCACTCGTTAACATTCTGGACGGCATGGCGAGGAGTTTGAGCGCAAAAATCGGCCCGTCGGTGTTGAACGCCGACCTGGCGCAACTTCACGAAGAGTCGCAAAAGTTGCTGAACAACGGTGCGGACTACTTGCACTTGGACGTGATGGACGGCCACTTTGTTCCCAACCTCTCGTTCGGTCATCCAATTGTGAAGTGTCTTCGTAATAAAATAAAAGATGCCTTCTTCGAGACGCACATGATGGTGTCCAATCCGGAGCAGGTATACACTCAAATCCGTACGCAATTATTTTTCACAGAGATAAGAATTTTTAAGTTAATAATTTAATCGGAAAAAATTAATAATTACAGTGGATCGAGCCCATGGCAGACGCCAATGTAGATCAGTATACGTTCCACGTGGAGCCGGTGGAGGATGTTCCTCTAGTTTGCAGGAAAGTGAAGGAAGCGGGAATGAAGGTGGGCACATCCTATAAAAATTAATACTTGTCAACATGTAATTAATATTATGAATTAAAAAAAATAGGTTGGCGTGGCACTCAAGCCAGGGACACCTGTGGACGTGGTGACAGATTATGTGGACCTAGCGGACATGATCTTGGTGATGACCGTGGAGCCTGGTTTCGGTGGGCAAAAGTTCATGGAACCGATGATGAAGAAAGTAGCATGGTTGAGGGAGAATTATCCCGGGCTAGATATCGAAGTTGATGGCGGTGTTGGACCTTCTACAATTGAAGCTTGTGCAAAGGTACAATTTGTCAAGGATTATTGAAAGTATAATTGAAGTTAAAGTCGAAATTGCATTGAATATCAATTGATTTTAATTACTTTTCAGGCTGGTGCTAATATGATCGTGTCTGGGACAGCTGTCATAGGTTCTACCGATCAAGCTAAAGTAATAACGACTCTCAGAGACACGGTAAATTGTTATTTGGACCACGGTCGTTCGACGTAGCGACGGCAACTGAGGATACTGTAAATACACAAACCATTCCTGCGATAAACATTTTATATATACATACAAAAATACATATGTACAAAAATCTATATTTTCTATACAGTGATAAAGTTCAACAGATGTACTACTTTAGAAGACATATTATTTGCTATTTCGCACTGCTGTTATTATCTTTCTGCGATTTCTTTCGCCACTAATTTAGTTCTCAATTCGGCTAGAGTCAGAAGAATAGCTTCTTCCGTTCTGATTGTCCGTGAGCCTTGCTGTGGGCACGTATTAACATATTTATGAAAGACCAGCGACGGATCGTCGACATCTAAATGCGGATCCACATCCACGGCAGCTTCCAATCCAGCAAGGCCTCCGAATACTATGAGACAGTGGCGATACTCCAAGCTCCTCGCCTCTATCTCATCGATCGATGCTCCCTTGTCGGACGTTCCGATCGTCAAGTCGTATCCTCCCTTGTACTGACAATTCGTCAGCACCTCCGTCAAATTCTTGACCAGCTTCACTGTGTAGCCCCAATAGACGTCGGTCTCTGCGCGCGGCACGTTGGGCGGCACGATAATGCCCTTTAATTTCTTTCGGTTCGGCTGGTCCGCCGGGATCTTCACCGTCACCCTCAAGCCCGGCATCAGCACCTTATCCACGTGTATCTCATTCAACAATCCCACGTTCACTTGGGACCCTCTGCCGACCTTTATGGGCTTATTGGTGACTATACCCTCCCGATACGAGAATTCGTCCTCCTGTCTCAGATGGTGCGGCGCGTCCAACGGGTTGAGCACACCCGCGTACTGCAGGTCCTTGTGGATCGGGAAAAAGTACTTCCTCAGGTACTGCGGGCACTCGAGATACTGCAGTATCCTGGCCAGTTGCAGACACCCGACTCTGGCCTCGCCCAGCGCGTCGTCCTTACGCACCTTCCGCTGCTTCTCGTCCTCCGTCACCTCGCCTTTGTCATCGAACACGATGACCTCGTCCACCCGGTAGATGCACGCGGCGCGCGCGATCTGCCCCGCCAGGTACGTACGTAGCTCCGGAGATTGCGCATTGTCGAGGATCGACCCGGGGACCGCTATGCTCACGGTGCAGACGTCCCTCTGCTCGTACTTCGCTTCCACGTGCTCACGCACCTCGTTCCTCGACTCCTCCTTCTCCTCCTCCTCGACTTTCGCCTTTTTCGCCCTTTTCTCCAGCTTCTCCTCCCGCTGCTGTTTCCGGAACTCTTTCCGTTTACGGTTGTACTCTCGCCAGTTTTTCGTTTCTGGCTTCGCGGCCGACATTATCTCCTCCTCGAGGTTTGTCTTGATTTCACACAACCGGCAATATTTTCCAAGATTCGCGCTATCAGGACCTAACCTCCAAAACGCACTGGATGAAAAGCGGGAGAATGGAACCCGTTCACTGGTGCCCTCTGTGCGCGCAAAATGTATATGTGAACTACGTAGCCGTTATTACGTTACATGAATATTTCCAACGGGTAACCTCCCATATAGCATAGAAAATGCGGAAAGAATTCTTTTTGAATTTCCGAATTATGAAAAGAAATGGATTCTTTTTCTACTCCATTTTTATTTTAAAAACATTCTTAAAAATTCAAAAAGAATTCGCTTTTTTAAATCACAATCCGAGCCCATTTTTTGATACGAAATTAATTCTTTTTATACTTTTCTATGGAATTATTTTTGAACAAATTTATTTTAATTCATTTGAAATAGATTCGCTAATTTATAAAAAATTTAGGAAAGTAAATTCTTTTTGTTTACACGTATAACGAATAATTATTATTTGAAATAGTACTTTAAATATCACTGATTCAAATAAGAGAACGTTTGTTTTAATTTACTTATTACTTGGAATAACCATTAAACTCACAGACTTTTTTTAAAGAACTATGTAGACTAATTTTCCTTCTTCTCTTCAAAGAGCTTATTTTATTCAAAGTAAAGATATATTTTGAAAGTCAAACAATTATGCCCTAACAGCAAAAGATATTTTGTACTTTTATGGAACTGTAATATTAAAAATACCTAATATACTGAGAACACGTCTATAAAATCCTAAACTTTTGTAATATCCACCGGACATTCTCAGAATTTACTTGTGCTGTTAGAATATTTGTTCAATATAGTTTGATTGAGCTACTTCCATTAAATTTCTTTGAGTTCAACAAAATTTGTTAAATCCAAAGAAACACTTTTCTCTGTATATTATTATATAATTAAAATATCCGCAAAGAATTAACGATCTCTTAGAAAAGTTTGTAATTAAATACTTTTTAATTTTTATTTATCATTCGCATCTATTAGCAATCGCTCTACAGTTGTCCAATGATACGTGTGTGTCTCACACGTATTATATCCCTCAAATATTTGTTATAATATACCGCGTACGTAATCTAATTAAATTTTGACGTAAAAGAGAGATGAAAGAATTTTATGAATTTTTGCGATTAAAAAAACGAAGACGCCAAGCACACTTCGGGTATGTAACATTTATCGAGCTAAATTCGCGTTCAACTTGCGAAAGCCTGACATCGTTGAATTGCACAATATTGACACCTCATCAATTTCTCAACGTCATTGCGACTTGATTTAAATCCGCTTGGCTTTACTCCCAAAGTATCCACTCGATAAATTACATCGGGACCTTCGAAGCGTCGCTAATCGAAAGTCAAAAGTGCAATGTCGCAAAACTAGTGGAATGCGGAAAACCGAACGTAAGTATCCGAATGTATGTTCTAATCGAAATGTATATTACATTCCAATATTTTAAATTCACGGAATGTTTTTATATTTAATCTTTACGCGTCTTTTTGAAGAGACACGAATTCTTTACAGATGTTTTCGATGTCGACTTCTACGTGATATGATTGTAAAGATATAAATATTAAATAATATTTATAATAATAGTAGAATCGTATTTACGATGAAAGTGTGACATTCACGATTAAAATATTTATGAAATAATATTAATTATGTTGAGAAAAAATGAAAAAATTCTCAGATTTTAACGAGGACAGACTTCCCTTCTTGGATGAAGGCAAAAACGGAATCATTAATCTTCCGTATGTGTACGTCGAAGATCCGATTCGACATGTTCAATACCACAGCTTGAGGCTTAAGGGCGTCGCGTATCAATTGAGAAGATGGCCGAGTGACCTTTTCAGCTCGTTCATGGCAGCGTGCCTCATCATTAGCAGTTTTATTCTGCTTGTTTTTGTCACAGCGATATTCTGCTCGCCTATAACGAGTGATGATGATTGCTGGTAATAAACCAATAATTAATGCTTTCGAGGAAATAAAGATTAGCAATTGAATGAAAGAAGTAGAACTTAAAATAGGCATATAAAAAAAGTAAATACAAATAGCTTGCTTCTTGTTTCCAATATTTAATTAATTGATCTTCACAAATTATGATTTCAAGATTTTATTCATTAATTGTTTCAATTGATGTAAAGATATTTATTAATATTTTTTTATTTTGTGTAAAGATGTATACTTAATATCAAAATAATTCTAAAATATTTCTATTTCTTTTTTAATCAAAAATTATATCAATTATTACAATTCGTGTTTCTATTCATGTTCAATCTAGTAAACTGAAGATTTCAGAGGATAAATGTTCCTTCAATGTTTATTTTGTGAAGGAAGCTGCGCAGGTCTGGTCCGGGAAAGAATTTTGTTATATCGAAGCTGCAGCGCGAGAACAACCTAATATGAATGTATGTCAAAATTCTTTAATTTTAATTATATTTTATTTATAAGAACTTTTTGATGAAACGTTATAATTTAAATAGAAATTTACTTATCGTATTTAATCTTAACTTTTGGACAAACCATAGACTTCATCATCTTATATTTTTTCTTTCGTTTAAAGATAAAAATATGATATTAATATAATCATTTTTATTCTTTTGTAGATACACTTGATCAATTTGATGCGTGCTTCCGATATGTTGAACACATCAGATGATTATCTTAAAATGGCACTAGCAACTCAAAACACCAATATTCACATTGCCAATTTATCGATCGACGAATTTTTCAGCAAGTAATAATTATACGATTATTGCAAATAATATGAATAATACATACACGAATTTTATTGTATATTTTTATATTTTAATGTATATTTATTAATTTTGGAAAGCAGCTGTTGATAAAGAGCTAGCAAATGAGAAATATTTATCTTTAAAGAACATGAAACATGATTTTTACATGACATTTATATTGTATGTGTATATATGTATATATATTTATATATGTATATACATGTATATATAATATAAAACGTTTCAATTAACGCTTCACGAATTCTTTGGCCCATTAAAAATTTACTCGTTTTTGTGTTTACTTAAATTTTTCTATCAAATTACATTCTATTAGCATTAATTATATATTTTAGAACGGAATTATCAAGTATTGCGAAAAATTTAAGTAATGAAGTATTGCTGATGGCGGCGAAAGCGTATTTGCTTTGGAACTTCCCCGGAGTAGCAATGCACCCCAGCGCATACTGCAATTTATCGAGCATCAATAAATCTCGGTGGAAGTAAGTAAATCGATTAACGATTGAAAACAAATTAACATGACTTTTTCAGCGCTTTTATTTTATTTCCATAGTAAAGTGGAAAAACGCGATTGCACGCCCGACAAATTAGTTACGATTGACCCGACTATCGACTTGCAAGCGACAGACGTGCACTGTCAAGCGTTTCTAGGATTTTTGCTGCAAGAAATATCCAAGAATGCAACGCAAATTTATAATTTGAAGGATGCGTTGAATAAATTTTGCCCGAGGTATGCACATGTGTACGAAGTATATGATGTCACAGAATATCGTCATATCCATTTGTAAACTCTTGTTTCTTTTAGGATCGATAATTGTCCCGAAGTACGAATACTTGATTTAAAATCGCAATGTTCGGTCAACGCTTTCGATTGTCCTACTGTGTATGCATCTGGAAAATCTTGGGAACTTACGACATAATCCAAAAATTGATTTATAAAGCCACTCGTGGAAGAAATAACGCTTGAAATTTTATATAATTTTCATCGCATGAAGTTTTATATAATTTAACTTACAATATGAATATAAGGAAAAAACTTAATAAAAAGTCTGAAATGATTACATTTTTATGACATTATGAGAAAAAATAAGATTGTTACGAAATTAAAAATAATATAGTTTGGAAATAATTTTTTTTTATTAAAAAACAACATGGATATAATTTGTGAAAAGACTTATGAGAAAAATGTGTATAATATAAGAATACGAAGTTCGGAATACCGTCAGAAATTCATATACACTTTTTATAAATTTCAATTGATCTGACATTTAGCATCATCTAGAATTTTGAAATTTCGATGTTCATAGAGCCGCACAACACCCAGCCATGTCCATATTTCTGCCACTAAATATAAGAAATTCGTATAATAAAAATATTTATTACGTAAAAGCAAATATAAGAAAAAATATCATTAAATTATATACAATAAATACAATATATACAATAAATAGATAAATAATACAAATCTTAAATATATGAGACTTGTATTTTTTTTAATTTTTAGAATATCTTTTAAAACAGTTTTAAATATAATTTTTAGAAAAATCTTACTTTTAATAGAAATTAATTTTATATAAATTTTGATTAGTACAGAGGATAGTTTAGTCTTATTGTGAGTAGATATATTGTACATAGAACACATTTTTCCCTGTATTATATCTCGTGTTATGTTTTATCATAAAAAAAATAAAAGAGATAAAGATATTTACAGATCAGAAAGAGGAGTCCTGCGGCATAAAGTAATGCAGTTTGTATCCGAAGATATTCGAAGAGATACCAAATCGTTATGACCACGTCACAGAAATCACACACCAGCTCGGCTAAAAAGAAGCCTATAAAGGGCAAACTAAATTGTGGTCGTTTCTGAAATGTGTAATAATTGAGATGCATGAAGTAAATGCGAAATTAAAGCATAGAAACAGATTACGTGTATTATTTCGTAATAATCTTATTTACCATGATAATGGAATAAATAACCATGCCAGCCATAACACCGGATATTATGGAGTGCCAGACAGAATAGCCGAAACTAAATGTCATAATGGTTTTTCTCGAGGGGAAACCGCGAAGAATCTGTCCATTTTGCAAAACATTGTACTCCGTTGATCCGTAATAGCACAAGATCAATATCGATAACGCCAATGACATTGTTCTGAATATCTTGAAACCTTTATTCTCAAAAACTGTTTCCTTTTCCAGTGATTTCTCAACCTTCCCAATTATTTGAGAATTATCAGAATGATTCTTAAAAAAATTTCTCATGTAAGGTGATACTTTAGCTTCGATCAGCTGCAAAAAGAGAAATAGAACCGTGCAGAAATTAAAGAATTTGTCTTTTGAAAAATTGAATATTTTGGAGATATATTAAATTTTTTATAATATTATTTAATAAAATTTTATAATATTATATTCTTAAAAAATACAAAGAACTTATGTGTATGTATTTTTATTCATAAAAATGTTTCGTGATTTTATTCATAAATGTTTCGTGATTTTTTTATAAATGTTTTAAGTTTATATTTTATAAATATTTCGCGATTCTCTCCTTATTTTGAGCATGGAACGTGCAGCTGAGAAATTGTATTATGTTGTATAAGTTTAATTTAATATACAAATGTTACAATATACCGATTTTTCTTGGTGCTCTTTGTAAACTTTCTTTCTTTCTGGATAACCTTCGTGACTGCTTCGAAAGCGATTTGGTCGATAATCCATTATAATTAATAAGCCAAGATAATTTTTTTAACAAAACGTATTAATATATTTTAAAATGCACACACATTAAATATAAATTATTATTGTGTGTTATTTTTTAAAGTAATGACTAATGTAAATGTACAATGTATAATAAAAATAAAAATTACGCAATAAACTGATAAATTTTCAAAATAATATGACAAAATAAAGATTGTAAATACAGAAAAAAATATTATAGAAGAAAAAAGAAAACCGACTGATACTTAAAAAGTAATGTAACGATAAAAAGAAAAGAATAGAATTGTGCATAATTATATCGTTATAGTAGCAAAACTTCCCGTTATTGATTTCGATTTGTTATTGACTTCGGTTTGTCATCGACTTCGACTGTAAAGCATCGTCTACAATGGCCGTAGCAGTAAGATCGTAAGCAAATCGACCAATCACAATCAAGTTTTCTTATATATTCTAGACTGTCGTTGGT
>VBVQ01000685.1:40259-50480 GCA_011636635.1 Tetramorium simillimum
GTTATAGTAGCAAAACTTCCCGTTATTGATTTCGATTTGTTATTGACTTCGGTTTGTCATCGACTTCGACTGTAAAGGCCGCGACACAGACTTTTGCATAACGCATAATACATAATACAAATGCATAAGGAAATCAACCAATCAAAGTTCTTTATTTCCACTCCGGAGAGAGAAATAAAGGACTCGGATTAGTTAATTTCTTTATGCGTCATGCAAAAGTCTATGTCGCAGCCTTAAATCGAACTGTAATCAATTAAGAATAAAAGCTATTTTCATTGACGCATTGCATATTGATTTAATATTTGTATGGAATGATTGCATGTGAAACTACACGTCAACAGTTTGTTCCTTTACATCATAGCCTTATATAACCTATTGTATATTTACATAAATCACATCGAATGTCCTTGATAATATCAGACTGATTTACATACATTAATCAAGCGACGTTATGATCAAGTTGCAATCTATCAAACGCAAAAGCAAATCTCGAAAATTTATGGAAAATATACATGCAAATGAAGTTTTTTGAGTACACGTGTGTACATTTATTGAATTGCTTAATGTAATTTCTGCATTTGCATTTCGGACTTGGAAAAGAAGGAATTTTTCTAGATCAAGAATTGGAATACTTTGAATTATGGCCTTTTATAGTCGACGAAACTTTAAAACCCATGGTGGACACTTTGTAATTAAATATTCCTCGCAGTTTTTCGAAATAGTTATACATTATCATGATAATACCAGTTTTTTTTTTGCAGAGAATCGGACGAATGGCTTGCTCTTTGTGTAATCATTACATAATGGGTAGCTCATTGTACGTGATCATTTTGGGCCTCATTGGGACCGTTAGTCTATCGTAATACTCTCATCTTGCTAATTTAATTGTTTAATATGCCAGATTAGAAGAAGAAATTAACATTTAATGCCGTGTACTATTAATACAAAATTTCCTTAGGTCGTCACGGCTTTTGACATAATACGTACAATAAATTACAAAATTCCCAGAACGTCGTCACGTCATAGGAACAACCAACAAGGTAATAATTACTGCATCATCAAATAAAGTAATTGAAAATTTTCTTAATTACATACCAGTGATGCCAATAAATTGTTGTAAACCATTAAGTGATAATTGCAGTGCCCTTCACCATCGAGAGAGACTTGAAATTGATGACATCGATCCTGGGAATCGAACATTATACTTTAATTATGTTAGGCGCCATCACAGTAAGTAAAGAATTATTTAAAACAAAATTAACATTTATTTAAAAATATTATGAAAATTACGACATTATATAAATTTATTCAAAAGACTTACCAAAGTAGTCATGATTTTTAAATAAACATATAGTTTTGACTTGACAGGAATATCCTATGTTGTACACACCATGGTTGCTCATGCAACTCTGTGTCATCATTGTGGAGATCATCATCTTCTTCGTAAGATTTTTCTTGGACGGTTTGCACGTCAAACGTAACGAAATATTGCAAGCAGCATTTACCTTGCACAATTGGTTGCAAGTCTTTTGCCTATTTCATCAGCAAGCACGACGTGCCATTTAGAGATGTCACCGACTTTTTAATATTAAATTACATTTATTTATATTGCTTTAATATAATGTATTATGAATTGTATAACAATGTCATATTTTTTATACATATATAAATTTAGTTTTTAATAAATTAATTAATTCAGATTTTTTCCACTCTTACTCATTTTAAAACAAAAAATTAATATAACATTTACTTCAAGATTATAAAATCTTCTTACATTTTAATTCTCTTATTAAATTCTCATATCAAATTAATATACAAACATAACAATATTACAAACAGTGGGAAAATTATTATTTAGATTTAATTCTGTATAAATTAGAATGTTCGTAATAAATATGTATAATAACTAGAATTGCTTTATTTATATTTAACGTTATTATAATACAGTTTATAGAAAGATTTTGTGAATTCTTTATATATTTATAAAATGATTTTCATTTTCCTCTAAATTAACCCTTCTTAAATTTAATTAGTAAAATCGCCAGGCTCAGAAAGATGCTGATCCAGACAAAAGTGGCGATAAAACCGAAATAAACCGATGGTTCCGTTATCGACCAGCCTCTAGCCAATATTGATCTCATCGATTCCGTGCTCTTCGTCAAGGGTAGCAGATAGCTAATATATCTTAACAAGGGATGCATGCCTTCTATGGGCCAGATAATGCCGCACAACATTACAATTGGAAGAAAAGAACCCATCGCCACGTATGTGGCACTCCTCTCATTGTCACAGACAATAGCGATTACGAATCCTGAAAGTTAAATTAGTAGTATTTTCGAGCGATTCTTGAAAAAATGAAGTATGCGAAAGCTTCTTTCGTAATCTCTTACGCAAAATTAAAAAATTTTTTTTCTCACTTTTTTAAAGTAACTGCTACTTTGAAACGCGAACGTTTCATAAAAATTAAAACATGTCTCTGCAGAAAAATTATCGCTTGAATGTGATTTAATTATCAGAAGACTTTATATAAGAAAGATTTAAAACCTTCTGAATATCTCATGCAATGATTTAATATCAAGATAATGAACGAATTACCAAAGCACATGCCGCAAAGGCCCGTGAGAATGGTTAAAAGAGTGATCCAACCCATGTCGCCTTCGCAGGTGATCTTGAAGATCGGAAACGAGACGATGAGGACCATCACACATTGCCCCAACATCACAGTGAACTGCGTGATCACTTGACCAAAGAGAATCTCCGTGCCAGTGAGACCTAAAGTGAATTACACAGTTAATTGTTTATCAACTTTAAGAATTATCAATCCAATGTTTTTAATTTCAGGAGATATATATTCCAAGATTTGTTTGTCTAAGATTAGAATATATCTTTTAGTTTTGTATTGTACTCTTAATATTTTTCTTTTTCTATACGAACCCGACACGAGGCTTCTTTCCAGCAGACCCTCGTTTCTCTCCAGCAGCATAGCCCCCGACGTTAATGCGACTGAGAGAAAGAAAATGATTCTGAAAGGAACATGAAACATACTTTTAATTCCACCAATCGCTGACAAATTTTTCTTGAAAGCAACTTAAAAGCAATACATATATTATGTTGTCATTATAAAATTATATTTATTATGTAATTATAATATAAATACGTACGTTAGAATTATTCCGGGAGCTGCGAAATCTGTGAAGTTAGGATTCAGAGGTCCGTAGATCGGCGTGTAGAACTAACGTAACAATCGGCAATGGAAATAAATTGTGATTAAATAATAATAACGATAATAAAATAAAGATAATTATGTTAGAACGTTACAGCAGCAAAAGTTTAACGAAATTCATCCCTGCTACATTAGCATAATCATTTACTTACGTTTAGAGGTATGCTCGTTAGCTTTGCACTATAGTTGCAGGCCGTAGTGACGTCCCTCGCGAAATCAATGTACGAGTACAGCAAGTCCCTTTGTAGCATCTGTCCTATCTGTTGATCTGCACAGACGGTAGATACATTTGTATTAAGCTTTTCAGATAAAAGTTAAACAATCCTTGATTATATCGCATGATGTTTACTTTACAAGAGTGTCTAATAAGAATTTCCAGAATGCGGCACTTCATGCGCAAAAGCATGAAAAATTATTACGCTCTATTCCAATTCGTTCAAACACTCACTGGACATGTCCATGGTGACTTTCATCTCCGCGGAATTAATGTCCCATGCCTCGGCATCTTTGCCGTAATCTATCCTAGCCATGAGAGCTGAGGAATAATTGGCCAAAAATGTTATAGAGCCCCATGCCCATCCCTTCGTCACAGCGTTTATGGCGTCTTCGTCATTGTCGTAGGGTAAAAGTTGTATAGTCCTCTTTTGCAGGTACTGAAGATATCGACAGCTTAGAAGCGATGTATCGCATCCGATTCCAGGAATGCACGGTTGCAGGCTACTGTTGAGCTCATTGTTGACAATAGCTAATTTTAACCCCACAGGATCTTTACCGATGGAGATGCAGAAGAGGATTATTTGCGCGACCGGCAGACCAATAATGAACAACATTATTCTGCGAAATCAAAGATAAAAAAAAATTGCACTTAGTGAATGAAAAGCAAACAAATGAAGAGAGGAGAGACAATTTAAATTGCAGAAACTTGATTGAATGAATTACCCGACGTTTCGCCACATCCATAGATAGTTCTTCCAGAGAAGAGCCTTCATGTGCATGGGATCAATCACGTATTTGGAGGAAGAATCACCTGTTTCTTCCGGCGGCAATTCTGGCAGCTATTAAAAGACACAATGCAAATAAATAAAATATCATTTATAAATTACATAAAAAATTATTTGGCTTTAATCGATGGGTTTAATCGATTATAATAAAAATGACCATTAAAATAAAAGTAATCAGTGCTACTTTGAATGATTTTAAATAATTAAAATAGCACATAATAGTAACTATGTATGCATGTGTATATAAAAAAAATTATTACATTGCCATCATCCACAATGACTACACTTTTCCGTCGACTAGATATGCTCACATTGTCGCCGAATTCACCGCTCATCTCGTCGATATTCTGCAAAACAAGAAGGAATTGGAAGATTTGTTAATAGCGCAAAAGTATCAGGAATACACACGTGTGAAAGTGTAATATCTTTTTCCAAGTATCAAAATCCTTTCACAGTTACACTTACGTTTTCAGGCGGAACGCCCGTTATACTACTCAGAATGCTACTTCTCCTTCTTAAGCCGAGATTCTGCCTCTTGCTCAGCTTCAAGAAGACCTCTTCCAAAGTGTCCAATCGATGCATCTCCATCAGCTTTGAGGGCGATTCCTCCGCCAGAAACCTGCCGTTTCTCATCAAACCAATGATACCGGCTTGCCTGAACAACGGCAATAAATTTTTTCAGTAAACATTAAAAAAAGAGGTATCTCATGTATTACATAACTTGAATGATAATATCGGCGGTAATTAAAATTGAGTAGCGAGGAACTTTAATAATCAGACGCTTCACAGATAAATCTTACAATTAACTGCGTCGAGATATCATTTCAAATTAATCTTTTATATTACGCTTCTGAATTGAAGGAATATAAAATTGTTTGATTCAATTCAGCTTCCTGTACAACTAATAAAACAAAGTTAGATTTAGTTGTAAAGTGAAAGTCATAAAGTGAAAGTATTGAATGTATAAGGTAATATCATAAAATGCAATAAATATATGATATTAGAATTTAATGATAATAAATGTAACAATTATGTGGCAACTTGCCTAGTCTCCTCGATGTAGTGCGTGGTAATGATGATGGTCCTGTTACCATCTTTAGTGATTTGCACCAGGTAGTCCCAGATGCTCTGTCGGAGAATCGGGTCCACTCCAACTGTCGGCTCATCCAGAATCAAGAGTTCAGGATCGGCTAAAATGGCTGCCGCTAAGGATACTCTCCTCTGTTGGCCACCTGATAGATTCTTGACGAAACGATTTTCAGACGGTAGTTGCAAGAACTGTAATCAGAGAACGTAGATGTTACTAAATCCTAATAGTCTGCAATAAAGATATTCACGACAAAGCAAGGCAGGAATGAGATTCTTCAGACAGTGTGATCTTCTCTTCCTGGAATTTTCTTATTGGGAGAATTAAAAGATATCAAATATATTCTGAAGGTTCTCCTCGGAGTCCTGATTTTCCGCAATCATAAAATTTCTCACCTTAATCAGGAAAGTCAGCTTATCATCTATTTGTTCTGTCGTCATACCGGCGCACCAGCCGAAATAGATGAACGTTTCCCGAATGGAGAACTCGCCGTAGAGCGCGATCTCTTGTGGCATGTAGCCGACCCGGGGACCGGGCACACCGGAACCTTCGGAACCTGGTCGGCCACCCAACACCCATATTTCGCCAGAATTCAAGCGTCTCCGACCAACGATGCACGACAGTAAAGTGGTTTTTCCGCAACCGCTCGCACCAAGCAGCCCGTAGCTGTTGCAATCAGACATTCATTAAAAAACGAAATAAAGAAGCAGTTTTTATATCGATAAATTACTTATTTAATAATGATATTAACAATTGAAATTCTGTTTTACGTAAAACTTCATTGTCTCTAAACCCTTTATTTTTTCATTTGTATGTGTACTAGAGATTTACAATTTTTCTCTCTGTGTGTAACTTAAATTCTATCTAGAGAATATATTAATAATGAATTACTTGTCCCTGCTGATTGATGATTAAGATATTGACAGACAAGGGCGCAGTTAGGATTCCAAAGGATTACAAATTCTTTTGGTTTTTGAGTATATAGAACATATACTGAAACTTTTTAGTTTCATTAGTTGAATTTTGTAAATTTTTCATTACATGCATTGGGTATTTTTATTACCTTTTTTTAAATTCTCTATACTAGGAAAGGGCAATCTCCCCTTTGGCTACGCCCATATTAATGTAAAATACTTACATTGTTCCTTTTGGTACTGTCATGTTGAGACCATCTAGAATGATATGGGGACTGGTTTTAGATCCATATTTCTTGAATGCTCTCCTTACACAAACAGCCTGCCTCCTTCTAGTATCCAAGGTCGACGCTTGCGAATGTAGGAATGGCTGTCTTCGTGTTTTCATCTCCATCAGTGTACTCGGCGTGCTCGTACTCTCCATTTCTATATTTAAAAGAGAGGTAACATCATATATTTCCAATTAATTCCTTCATCGAATAGTTTCTATACTGTTTTTATTTTTAATACTGAGCACAGAATTAAGATAGACTTGTGTTTTTTCTTTCGGTATGGCGTAGTAATTTTGCATCTTTTAAATTATAGCGATCCACTCCGGAATCTGTCTGCGCGAGTTCAGAGCCTCCTGTTCCAGCAGGACCGGTCAGATAAGTGAGAGTGTCTGTGACAGCGTTACATCACTGGGAATTTACGAGACACACGATATAAACTGATCATATGTTATATACAATCGAATAATAAACAATTCAACTCTGGAATTTAAGAATTTGATAAATTATTCATCATAGTTTTTTCACGAATTTGCTATTCAGGCTATTTATACTCGAAAAATAATCAAGCTATTGTTTTTAAAGATTATATCAAATATCTTTATTGGAATCAATAGCAACGAATTTGATATTAATTTAATATTTGGTGGTACAAATTAACCGAGCCATTTTAAATGCTACCGGAAACGTGATACAATTTGAAACTCGGTTTTTTGCGCTTATTTATTTATTTATTTCGTTTTTTGAAGAAATTGCAAATATAATGACTCATCACATTCACATTTCTAAATCGCAAGGTACACCTCTCGACTTGTTGAGAAATCATTGCCTCATTTCATTAATTAATTAGGTCACGTGGCCAAGAGTTTTAATGGTTTCCTCGCGCAGACATTATCTTTGTTATATTTCCGGTGCACGGTGATAATGAAAATCCTTCAAAAGCGCTATCTTGATTTTACTTTTTTAGGATTTTATGTATTTTACTATTAATTAGATATTTTGCTATTAATTAAATAACTAATCAAACAGTCTTTCATACTGTAGAATTGAAAGTATTCCATAGTAATTTTTTTAATTACAAGCTAATGTCACGTTTTTAGTGATTGGACGGAATATTAAAAATCTTTATAGCACGGAAATGAAAATCGGAGTCATTTCAAACAGTTGAGATACGGGAGGAAAATAGGGAGATTCAAGATATAAGATTAAGTTGATATATTACATCGACGAATAATTGAAAAAGAAGCGACCTCCGTTACAAAATCTGCACCAACGTGTTATTACATCAAACATGTAACCGAAAAATGTGAGCGATGAGTAAGCTACATGCTACGCAACGCCGTTGCTTTCACGTAATTTGTTCATTTCTTTGCGCGAGAAAGAGAGACGTATTACGAAAGAGAAGACCAGCGAAGAAAGACCGCCTAAGGTTACGTCCGATCGCTTTCCTTTCTTTCAACTCTCCCCGTGGCCGTTTCTTCCTGATGAACTTGCTTACGTCATTGTCAAACGCAATCCATTTGTCGAGCAAGTTCGTCAGTATTGCCGCAAAGATACTTTTTTCTCCGAATCAATTCGAATTCGATACTCATGTGAAGTCTATCTTACTATTATTGTCCAAAAATGAAATTTTAATCTCCATCGAAACATTTATTAATTATTTAAATATTTTTATTTATTGCCTAACTTTCTAATTGATCTTATTATTAAAAATGTAATTAAAAGCTTCACACAACTTCAAAGTTCTTAAAAATAAAGTTATAATCTTTTAAGTATTCATAATATTTAATTGTAATAAAATTTAGCTGTGTTTTTTATTTACCTACGTTTGCGTATATAAATTTATTTATCAAAATTAGAAACTTGGAATAATATTAATTAATTTTAATAATTTTAATAAATTTATCATTTTATTATTGATTTTATTTAAGATAGATTTCTAGTATTCTATTCTGCGAGCTAATCTACGTATATGCAAAATAATAAAATATTCCATTCTATTACGCATAATACATAAAATATTCCACTCTGAACTTGACGCATCGATTGCGGTAACATTTTTTGTTACGTCGGTAATTTCCATTCGGTCAACTTCGTATCATTACAGGAAAAAGAAAAAAAATTGTTAGTCAATGACGCTAGTGCAACTGCATTGTTAATTGTAATTGTTAGATTATTACAGAATCGTATCAATCAAAGATATCTTAATAATTCTATATTATTTCTGAATAATATGAGATTAATATTTAAACTGCTCTTATACAACTCTACATATTATCTCATATTGATGTATTACTCATTAATTATAATTTTTTGCAGATATTTTATATATGACTTGGTAAGATTAATTGAATATAATATAATATAATATGAAAATAAAAATATTTTACCTGCACTTTTAATGATGAAAATCTTGATTACAATATTGTTTACTAATTTCTCCGAACGAAATCTTCCTGGAGAACGAGATCGATCGACGTGAGGTTAACTGACGAGCACCTTTGCACGATTCTTCTTTGCTTAAGTCATTTCCTTGTTTATATTACTCATATCTTCACACTTGTCCGACTGTATTCGAGCATGTCTTTCTACAAGATATTGTAATGTTCTCTTGACAATTTTTAATAAGGAGATTTTTCACAAATATATTTTTGAGCGTTTCGTTCTTATTTAATTTATTGGTCTACATCAATATATATTTTCTTAATAAATAATCTCTTTACAGAAATTATTATAAATGTATTTTTTTTAATACATTTTTGAGCAACACTTTTATTTTCTTTTTTCAAGATTGAGAAAATATTTAAAATAATATATTTTTAAATACTGTTTCTTAATTTATTCATAGTTTATTTTTAACATTTCTTCAACTTGTTCGATTATTAAGCAACTGGCCATCAATTATTATAATTATTTGTTGCACTTTGAAAGCTATTAATCACTGATAAAGCAAAATGATCACTGATGAAACTGGACTATAATAATGTATTTGTAATATTACGTCTTCAAGAGTTCTCGTTTCTTCTTAGAAGATGCACATTTTATTCCTGACGCAACACGCTTGGACGCGATCACTATTTTAAATCAATAATATCGATATAAATAGATAAAATATAATAGTGATTTTAAATGTCTATAGATAAAAAAAGAATAGGAGTTTTATAACTTTAAAAGATTTTGAAAACAAAAATTACAAATTTAGAAAATAAATTTTTATTATTTTCTATATTTGCTAATAGTAGAATCTTTCGAGATTTTGATTTCGAATGTCGATTAACTCTGTAGAAAATATATCCAAAAGTTCGTATCACAAGCGAAGTATTTAATTTTAAAGTAGTCGTGGAGTTGATCAAATCCTTAAAAAATTCTTTCTTTGTTCTTTTTCTCTTAAATATTAAATTAGATAAATAGATGTCAAAAACCGAAGATCAAAATATGAAATTTCAAGAAATCGATTTTTGAAAATTTATCTTTGAGAAAAGGAGTGATTTTATATTCTTTGTAACGTAAAATGATTCTTCATTTTAGCACAATTTAAAAGAAAAAAAAATTAAGTATAATCTTATTCTATCTCTTACGTAAACTTCTAGTATTAATAAAAACGGATTTCCAGGCGATACCATTCAAAGGTCAAAATCCAAGATCTTCAGCTTAATACGATCTCTTGAAAAGAGCTAGTTCCACCTCAGCCCCTATAGTAAATTTTGCGTTGCTTAATGATAAATGT